>VYYI01000815.1:0-25316 GCA_021029175.1 Bilobella aurantiaca
ATGATTAGGCGCAAAGCTTCCGTCTTTGGGAATTCAACGCCAATTAATTGCGCATAATGTGCGTAACGGGAGCTTCCTGATTTTCTCTCATCAGGTCATGTTACACAACTTGGTGTAATTGGTGGAAGAATTTTATTTAAAAAAAGTGTGAAATGAAACGAAATAATCGTCCAACTTCCAATTTATAGAAAATTCCGCATTTGCCAATTTAAAATTAAAGCTTATTGAAAATATAAAAAACCACATTATAAATATTAAATGATTGTTAAGGTTTTCTTTTCAAAAATTGGAGTAATAAAAATGGAGTTTGGAAATTCAAAACCCTGTTTTACTACTCATACTCATTTAAAAGTAGACGATAGTATTTAAAGCTATTTCAGTATTTTAAGAGTAAGAAACAGAAGCTAATCTTGAGTGAAGCCAATTTTAAATATTCTAGATTAGTTCTTCGTATGCTATTTAAATTGAGGAAAATAGATTTATTTGTTGGAAAATTCGTGTCCTTGACTGTAAAATCCAGGTTAAAAAAATTCAAAAGAATTTTCAGATAAGGTGTACTCAAACTTAACACGTATTTTTGAATGAAAAAAATCCTCCAGGCGAAGCTTATCTAGATTCCCGGTCAAGCTCTTTAGAAATCTACGCTCTGAGGCGGAAATGAAGAGCATATGCGGATAAGGCGATAGGCAAATGCTATGGAAGAATTATTTAAAAATCCACTTGACTTCCACTAATTTCTTCCTGTTGAAGAAAGGGAAACCTTTAATGAAATCCCTGTCGTTTGCACCCACGCAAATGCATAAAAGATTCATGCTTCTTCCACTTAGGGCCATAACAGGGGAAAAGGTGTGAGTGGAGTGCGTAGAAATAAATTAAAGATGCAAATTCAAGTGGAAGGAAAAGTCGTTCCTAGACGAATAGAGACTTGAACATTGTTCAAGTACCAGAGCTCTAAGCACTAACAATCAAAACAATGCGTAGCAAATCATTGGAAAACCGCATCGGCTTTATAACACTAAAATCACGTCATAACTTCTAAGAATAGACACACGAGAGGGCTTGGGATTATTGAACAAAACCTACAGCAGCAACCACAACATTCAAAACAATCAGTCAAAGATGACATCATAATCTTCAGATAGATGGTTCAATGAATCCCATACAAGACAAAAAAAAGACAAAATATGACATTTTTATAGACAAATTAGTCACAAATGATTTTTTCTAAATATTTCTAAATCTAAAAAAATTCTTAAATTTTCTTAAATTCTTAAATATTCCTATTCTTAAAATAGTTATATTATCATTCTTTTTTTTTGTTCAAATGATATTAATATTAAGGACTACGAAATCACAATAATTGTGGGATTGATTCGTATGAAACTCTTCAAAAGATTCTATATTTAGAATTTTATTTTTTCGAAGCGTATTGGCGTTTTTGAATAATCGAATCCCTACATAATATTACTGACGTTGATCGGCACGGATTGATTCAACATAAGAAAGATGCACTTTCTCTTTCTAAAGTGCTTTTTCGCTGCAATTTCTCAACCTGTCAATTCATTCCCTATTTGTAAACAAATCAAGAACTCTGAATTAAAATTTAATTACTGTGCCAGGTTCATTCACAAACGTCAATTTTAAGCTGCTGCTCTCCCAGATACGTTACAAAAGCACTTAATTGCTCCACAGCCTAATCTCGCAGTAGTGAATAATTTAAAACAATTTGCAAGGGCCTTGTGCGTCCCCTTGAAACCGGTCAATCATCTCGTCACTTTCTAATCGAGTCTTGAGTACATTTTAAAGCAAGTTTTGTACAGCGTAAACAAATTTTGCGAAGCTCTAATAGTTCCTCATAAATTTGTACAGTTACACCTATATATAGCCAACGGTATGTAAATAGTTTGTATGCACAACTATTTTTTCTAACTCTTTTTTTTTCGCAATATCATTAACACTGCTCATCTCTCACCTGTATCGCCACTATGGCCACTCACCTTTTGTATATTAAAAATAAAAGTTTCACCTCATCATCGACATGACACCCCGTAGAGAGATGACATACAATTTGACCACATCACACTCTAGCATCATCCTACACATCTTCTACTATAAACGTACACTGTGCAAAAATAACATATCGCAGATCTCCTGTCAAACATGATTGATAGGACTATCGGTTGCAGCGAAACGAACCATTGCTGCCCTTTCCCTTTTTCAAAATTCTAGATGAAAATGATGCGAGTAACTTGCGTAAAGCTTTCCCATTTCCAACGACGTTTATACCTGTAAAATTGCGAATACTCACCTCAGGATAGTAGAGTAATTGACGTTATCAGGGGCTCATTTGGCGTCGTTTTTTGAAGTGATCCTATCCACTATTCTGGGTTATGAAAGGTTAAGAACTGACCGTTGCAGCTTCAGCATCCATAAATTTTGTGCACAATTGAAGAATTTGCTCAGCATGCGCAACACGAAACAAGGCACAATGGACGGCACAGGTATGTCCTTCGTCCCTTGAGGAACAATAGCCGTTGGATCCTCCAAATCAGACAAGTCGATAAGGATCTCAATTGTTTACAACTGAAGCCCCTGAGTAGTGCAGTAGGTTAAGTTCCGTTCCATTTTGGAATATTTTAAAGAGTTATTGCACACCCTGTATACAGTACACCTTGTATATAGTACACCCCACACAATACAAGGGAAGTAAAAGTGACACCAATTTGATTGAAATCCTGTCAGAGAGAGTCTATGTCAAACGAAAAAACTGGAATTCACATTCCGAAAGCCGATAGAAGAGTTGTGCGCCACTCAGTTTTTAGTTGTTAGAAAAACAAAATTAAAATACTACAAACAGAAAACAAAATATTAGAATTGAAGTGGAATTTCGAGATTCTTCACACCGATGAGGACATTTTGTTAGTAAATATTTTGAGGGGGATGAGAAATTGTGTTGCAAAAATGAAGAAGCTGTTTCGGGAGAGATGATGTTGTGAAGCGGAAATGCAAAGCGTTTGATGCCGGAGTGACAAATAAGAAGCACTTGCTGTTAAGAAGGGTAATGTAACTGTTTCGTTTCCTTTTAGATGAATGCTTTTTCGAGATGACAATAGGGATGCTCTTATTGTTTGATTGGGGATGCTGCGAGCCCTCTCTCCTACAGGCAGACAC
This sequence comes from Bilobella aurantiaca, assembly GCA_021029175.1. NCBI lineage: Eukaryota > Metazoa > Arthropoda > Collembola > Poduromorpha > Neanuridae > Bilobella > Bilobella aurantiaca. Next base: position 3,172 of record VYYI01000815.1, read on the forward strand.
TGGGGAAAACAATGATGAACCTTGGGAAGGGTAGGAAATGTTGGTAAATGAACAGGTGGAAATTCCTTGTCTTCCCTTTACGATGCTTTATTGTGGCAAAGAGGGATGAAATTGGGAAGAGGGTGGAAGTTGGATATTGAACTTCCTTCGAAGTAATCCACCCCCAACTTACCTGCATTTTATTTCCAAACTTACCACCAAACTTCTAGGTAAGTTCCAACGGTTCTGGTGAGAACGATTCAATGAGATTCCTCCCTCCTTGACGCCAATATGGCTTTTAAAAAGCTTCATTTTTATTAATTGGAGATTCATGTGGTAGGTAAAATATTATTTTTTATGATTACACTATAATTTAGAACAATCGGGAGCTGGAATGGCAATAGAACCGTTTTCCGTAAAAAAAATATCGAATAAAGAGAAAGAAAATACAAAGGCCTTTAAATTTTAACTTATTTAAACTAAATTATTAATTAATTAACTTATTATCATTAACTAATAAACTCATTGTTTAAACTTATTTAAATTTTTTAAACCACATTATTTATTAGAAAAAGCCTTATGTTAACGTTCGCCGACCGTTCAAATTTTAAATGAAGCCATCAGCCTTAAAATCGCTTTAGTTAAAATGTTTTCAATTTTAAAACCTCGTAACTTTTGAGCAAAGATGTTTCTTCATGAAGCCGCTAGACCATTTTAGTAGATTTCGATGAACCTTATTGTTTAGGTATTTTCACTTTGAAACTAAGGTTTTTCTCTACTTACAACCATCGTTGATGTCGTTTTGCCAGCAATTAGAACCGAAGACTGCTACAATTTGCAATGCTCCTCATACGAAATTGAGGTCAGAAAATCAATTTAACAATATGGTTATCGAACATATCTCGCGTCTTTTCATCTAAAACTCCCCTATACTTTTCAATTTCAATACGATGCCAATTTGTACTAAAATTTATTTTCAAATTTTGTCACATCATGCCACACGTCCTCATAGTAAATATCTCCGCACATATCAAACTGGATATAGTACTTGATATTAAAAACTATGTTATTCCATGAAAAAAATAACGCAAAGCATAGAGCTTGGAGAGAAAAGTTTTAAAGGTTGTTTTCAGTATTATTAACTTCACGCGACTCGGAAAGTTGGTAATTGTCAACAGAACTTACGTCGACAGAAAAATCTCGAATTCAAACATGGCGCATAACAATTGTAAGAATGGGCCTTATTCTTGCCTACAACGCTCTCTGTTTTCATCGATTTGAAACGGCCAATATTTCAGAAAAAGGCATCATGATTCTGATCATTGTATCTTCAACACTTCAAACTTCCCTTAGAATTGTTACACACATTTACTACTCAGAGATTGCCGATTTATATAACAACATACTTCGTCTGGATTCAAAACTTGGTGAGCTTATATAAAAAAAGAATAATATAAAATTAAGTAAAAAAAAAAATTTCTAGTCTAGTGATGCTTGTTCTGAGACGGGCTTGTTTGGCTTTTACAAGAACTTTGGTTACTGTTTAGGAATGGCGATAGTGCAAGCAAGTGTTGCAAACAAAGTAAAAATACATAGCAGGGGGAAGATCATTGTCTACCATTTGATAGCTTTGTCCATTCTTATGCCTTGCATGTCTCACTTGTTGTATCAAATTCACTTTAAAAAGTATATAACGCTGGAAATATTTCACACACCATGTGCGTTGGTTATATTTGGATCAGTCAGGGTATGATTAGGCGGTAAAGTACAAGCTGTGTTTCAACAACTTGTGCTCTACCGTCTAATGTTAAAAAAAACATTTGAACATTGAACATTGGACAATGTTCAAAGTTTTTTTTACGGCACCAGCTTAAAAACAATACCCTTGGTTTAATTTAATTTACGTTTACTATTAGTTCCAGACGTTGTCCATCCAAATTACTTAATGTAACACGCCTCTACCGCTCCTTGGTTCTACTTCAGAAACTGAATTCGATAGCATTTGGATCAGTCCGCTTACCAAACTACTGCGTTTTGAACACATGCGTGGTGCTGGGCCTCGTCTACTGCATTGTCATCACAAAATCCCTAGTTTCGTTTGCCGTGTACTGCCCATTTGTCGTGATCTTGGTACAAATGATGGTACTGATCCCCGTAATGCCGAGAGTAGTGTCCCAATGCACTGACAATGTTGAAATTTGAACTGGCTGGAAGTTTTTACTCGTATACCTAGATCCACCCTCCTCGCTATAATCATTCACTAGTTGTGAAATAAAACGGTTAATGACGAAGAAGAACATCTAATTGTAAATGCCAATGGTATAAAGTGTCAAGTTGGCAAGACGTCGTTAAGGGCAATCGTATCACTTATCAAATATATCAGGTGCTAGAGAAGTTATTTAAGTACTTGGGTAACTCCTTGGCCAAGCAAGGACAGGAGGACACAGAGACTAAAATAAAAATATTCCTGTTCTAGGACGGGATTGTTTGGTTTGAAAAGCAAAAACGATACTCAATGTTAATTACGATGTTAAGCATATGATAAAATTTCAAAATTGTGTTTTGCAGTTTTCACAAAATGTTGTGTATCATTTTCTTATTTTCGAATTTTGAGCTTAGCATATTTCCAGCATCAATAATGAATAAATAGAAAATATACCAATCACAGCCCAGTGTGTCGTATCGTAAAACTTATTGGTATTCTTTGAGACTAAAGCTGTAAGTTCTTCCACTAACTTACTTTGGAAATTTGATTTGACATAATAATTTGACAGAAATTTGACAAATTATTTTCTATAATTTTAGTTTTGCGCTCCTAGATATCAAACAACCACTATTTGATTGTAATGATATGTTTGCAAATGTAACAAAAAGAATAGTACCAAAAAATACTACAATTGTAATATTCCTCATATACCATTTCACAATTTAGTCTTAGAATATGCAAGGTATTCTTACGTCTTTTCATCTAAAAGTAAAAATGGCCTATGTTTTTTCCTATACGATATCAATTTATCATAATTTCGGAAATTCGGTCACATCCGGCGGCATCCTGCATAAACATCTACAAATGATACTCGATTTAGTCCTCGGACGTGTAGAAAGAAACATTATTCCCTGCGAAAGCTCGTAAAACGCAAATTATGATTTCAAATTTGGAGAGAAAAGTTCTAAAATTTTTGTTCAGTATTTTTAGCTTCATGCGACTGGGGCCCTTAGTCCTTGTCAACGAAATATTTACCTCAACTGAAAAGTCCCGGATTCGAGCCTGGCGCGTAACATTGACAACCATGGCCTTCATCCTTGCCTACTACGTTATTTGTATGAATCAATTTAAGGACGCCAAAATTTCAGAAAAAGGCATCATGATTCTGATCATTGTATCTTCAACACTACAAATATCCCTTAGGATTGTTATACACGGTTACTACTCAGAGATTGCCGATTTGTATAACAACATACTTCAACTAGATTCAAAACTTGGTAAGCTTTGACATAAAATCCTAATAATAATCATAATTAAATAATCATAATAAAGTTAAACCGTTCTTTTGTCTTTGGATGGTCGTTCTGAGACGGGCTACTTTGGCTTTTTACAAGAATTTGGTTACTATTGTTCAGGAAAGGCGTTAGTTCGAGAAAGTGGTACGAACAAAACGGAAATTCATAGCAGAGGGAAAATGTTAGTCTGCGAGATGATAGCTCTGTCTATATTCATACCTTGCATGTGTCTCTTGGTATACAGAGTTCACTTTACACATTATGTAACGCTGGAAATACTGCGCATACCATGTGCGCTGGTCGTATTTGCAATGGGTATTGTAATCACGCACGATGTTATATTTGTATTCACTTGCTTCTTCTATTCTAACCTCATGCTATTCTCTTGGCTAACCAAAATAAGGTGAAACTAACTAGTAGACTAAATGAAATAGCCAAATAAGCCTGTTCTATGATTGATGAGGATTTACCTTAACTTCTGGGTCCTCCTGCCTAGGTCGGGCTTATTTGGCTAGCTAATTAGGTGCAATGCGCAGCATTACTTCGCTCTCTATTTTATTTTTTGAAAAAAAAATTGAGATGATTAGATGGAATGTTGAACTCGAGTGGAAGGTTTTCCGTATTTACCGTGTAACCACTTATTTAAAAATTATTGTATTAATTTTTTTTTTATATTATCGATCCCACATGAGCAAAGCACTGGATACTGCTTAAGTGGTTTGCCCCAACGTTAAAACGTTTTTAAACGTTGCCCCAAACGTTTTCAAAAAACTAACCGTAATTTAACTTTAGTTTACTTTTAGTTCCAGGTGTAGTCCATTTGAGTTACTTAATGTAATACGCGTCTACCGCTCCTTGATACTACTTCAGAAACTGAACTCGTTAGCATTTGGATCAGTTCTTGTTCCAGACTACTGCGTTATGAACATTTGCATCGTACTGGGCCTCGTCTACTGCCTTGTCAGCACAAAATGCCTTGTTTCTGTTACCGTGTACTGCTTCTTTGCGTTGACCTTGGCACAAATTCTGGCACTGACACCAGTAATGCCGGGAATACTGTCCCAAGTACACATTCTGTCTACAAAATTCAAACTGAATGGACGAACTATTATCGCAAAAATAGGGGGGAGAAATAAGGGAATGTCGCGCTCGTTGAGGTCGCTGCCATGTTTGCAACTGGCAGAAAGAAATAAGGGAATGTCGCGCTCGTTGAGGTCGCTGCCATGTTTGCAACTGGCTGTCGGCCCCTTCTACTACGTTGATCGAGACGCAACTATCGTATTTCTGGATATTATCTTCACCCAAATTGCAACAGTGCTCATCGCTACCAAAACTCGAGTGTGTATTTAAGTTAACAATTTATTTTAGAGTAGTTTAAAAGTTCCAAAACTAAGGATCTTGGATAATAATTGATTTTGTTTATGTGCTAAACAAAAAGCTTTAAATTAGTGCTTAAAAGCTACTAAAATTCTGCTTGGCACATTCACGAAAATGTGTATAAACCCAAGGATTTACTGACTAATATCAATATCACAAGAAGTTAAAAATTAAAGTTAAAATGTCAAATATAACTTTCACTGTAATGGTGACCCATTACAACAAACTGGCTTTTGCCCCTGACAAAATCAAAAATCACAATACAATTCACAAATTAATCATGAACTAATTTATGTTTTATGAATGTTAATTCTTTTAGATTTATTTATTGGGTTGTAGTTACAAGCTATTACTGATGCGTCGAAATGAAGCTTTCTTTGGAAATTTATTTAAGCATAAATACAAAAACATAAACGAGTGATCTTTTTTCCCTGATACAAACGTTAATACTGTCCTGTATTAATATTCAATTGTTTCCAAGCTCTACTAATTTACTACTACAAACTAATCAAACTTAACTAAAGCCTGCAACGCAGGTGAGAGAACCAACACCAAAAGTGAGAGATGCGTACAAAAGCTACACTGGAAATGGAGCTGAAAATATTTTAGTTTTGATAACTTGTATTAGAAAGTTAATAGTTTTAGGCGTCACATATTTGGTCCAACGGGTAGTTTTGTTACTTTAACAATCACCATGTCATTATTCTAAAGCCCAAAGAGACTGATGAGAACTTATTTGGGAAGTGTCGGTGCCTCGGCATTGGCTCGGTAGTTGTTCCATTCAGGGACGAGGAAAAAGGCTTGCGCTCCATAGGCCACGGTGTTGACGATAGCAAAAATCTGTCAGAATAGAAGTCATGTAGAAATCTTACTTTTCCTTCTGTTTGAACAAATTAATTTGTAGAATGTTCCAATTTACAACGATTTACGAAAAAAAACACATCTTAATTGTCAATTGTCTAGTAATTTAAAATATCAATTGCAGCATACGTCCTTATTACGAAGGCAAGGCAAATAACCATTCAATGCAATCATATATCTTAACTTTAAGATTAACACGTTTTGGACAAGAAAGCCAGGTCTGTATTTCAATGTTCGATTTTACAATTGCATAATATTCAAACTTACAGCAACTATCCAGTGGACAGTAATGAAGCAGAATAGGACACACAAGGCATAGAGCAAAGCCGTTCCGCCGTTGAAGTAGAATTCCTGGAATTGTGAAAAGGCTACAATTATGTGTACCTCACTACAGAGAAGCGCTTCCAGCGTCATAATACTTCTTTTGATTTGAACTTGGTAAAAGTTGGATCATACCACCACAGTCAAAGGCGGATTGCTTGCGTAACGCTCATTGAGCGAGAAACAGATACACCCAAATCAACAAGTGGGTGACGATCCAGGCTAGCCATGCCACCACGTCCAGGAACCACGGTGCACCAAGCACAAAGATGATGATAGCTACCACCTAGTCAACAGTGAACAAAAGTATTCAATACTTGAGATAAATTCATTGACAGATCATAAACTGTACTTTGTGCTGTTCACTTACAAATTGAGCGAGCAGAAGTGCTCCATGCGGAGTGGTGAAATGCTGGAAGTTGAAAGTCGGTCTTGCAATCGTTGCTTGTCCTGCCTGCTGCTGATCCACCACAATAATTGCCAATCTTCTACGGGTGAACTGATGTGCTGTTTGAAAACAAAGCTCTGTAACTTTCCTTATCAAGTGTTATCAACCATGTTCATGACGTCGGCACATGAATCAGAATCATATCAAAATGAGTAACTACATCAACATTCTCCAGCTGTGCTTATGCAGTAATTGACCAATTAAATAAATTATAGACAAGCGATTAATTGCAACCTTATGTTACGGACTTACACGTTTATGTCCGGGTTTTGGCCTTGGCCTTATATTTGGCTCCTTTCTCGCGGTCACCTGTTGAATGTTAATGAAATAATATCAGCGTTCACAAACAAAATAACCAATTAATTATTACTGTGTGGGCACTTAACAGAGAGCTACTTACGTTGAGAAGAAATTAATTGAGAAATTAATCAATTAATTAACAATTAACAATGTTTAAATGACAAACGGCAGAGTGACAAATAACGGGAACGGAATGAATGTAAATGTGACGTTTAGAAGGGGTGGGTAGATCTTAAGGCAAATTTTTTACTGCCGCCTCCGCTTGATACTGGTTACCAGATTAGCATGGGTTGAATTTTATCATGTTAACAGTACATGGATTTTTAACGTGTACTTGAATAACCTAACATTTTAAATTAGTTAATGTTGGATATCCTTTTCATCGTAATTTTACCGATCAAATTTAAAAATACAAATGATAACACATAAATTAGATTTGGTATATTAAATAAGTTTTATTTCTAATTTTTTCTTAAGCGCATTATTATGCATTATAATTTATGATATAATAGGTGGATTTAGGTCCTAATTATTGCTTTACAGCTTTGCTTTATTTATTTTTTTACACTCCAATGATTTATAATTATTTACTTTTAGCCTAAATAGCCCTATGACAGGACGCAGAATGTCCTTGTGGGACTGGGAACCCATTGCAATATTGCAAACCCTGCTCTAATTCACACGCATACGAAAAATCTTACGTTGATTATAATACCCAACAATCCCGTCCTAGGACAGGAGTACTGTGGTGATAACGCCACACCTTCAAGGGTAATTCATGTATAAAGGGCTCTATTTTCAATTTTAAGCGTCTTCTGCTTGAAAAACTTCAAGCAATGTTTAAAATCGAAACATGGAAAGTTCAGACCTACAAATTAAACTTTAGGGGCCGTCACTGAAGAGTATGTGGTCGGTCTAGGATGCGCTTGTTTAATATATTTTACATATTTTTAATATAATATTAATATATTTCCTACTTGTGTAACCTCACCCTTACTTATTATGAATGCTCATTTTTTAAAGTGTTAGAAGGTTAATAAGAGATCTAAGGCGTTATCAACAATCGTTTTGAGAAAGGTTATGAGCGTCGTCCTTTCAAAGGTGTACAAGGGACCCAGGTTAACGTGAAGGGTTCTGCAGGACCTTAGGAATGACAGAAATTCACGATTCTGAGGGACTTCCTTTCTAAGGGTCTTCTTCCACTTCCTTGTGAAATTTTTAAAGTTTCTTGAAATGATGTACCCCCAGGGGTCAATGAAGAGGCCGGAAGCTGAGCAGCCAATGAAGGTGAGTGGCATGAGGGAGTAGGCCATGATGTTAATGTCGCCAAAGAGTCGTATCGTTCCGTAGAGCATAACAGAAGCAAGCATCATGGCGTAGATTTTATGCGCCAGCATCGTTATAGTCATAAGTTCGTTGAAGCACACATTTATAATTTGTAAGCACCGATAATTGCGCATCATTTCCGCATGGGACGATCGAAGTGTATTGCGCGTCACGTACACAGAAGAAACTCCCAGTTCGGCGCTATTCATAATAGTATAAAAATACTTTTAAAATCCGAATAAGAACGTATCAAATGGGTTTTGCCGACATAAAATCAAGAACCAATTCATATGAAAGCTGGGGATTTTTTAAGACTAGCCAATCAATCCCGGATTAGCAAGGATAGGAGGACATGGAAACGAAAATCAAAATTCTATTCTAGGACGGGCTTGTTTGGCTTGTGACATGACACTACATTACCATTGTTGCTCGATCCAGAAGCTGCAACTGCAAAAGTATGCAACTGATGTCAGTCCGTACAAGGCAGCGTGAACCCAAAAATAAATAACACCAAGCATTTCCGGTACTAAAAATATAATGGCGTAAACCTTTCCCGATTTTTTGTCAAATAGTGCGGAATAGAGATAACTCGGTATTGAGGGCTTTCCCAAGTACATTGCAACTTGTGAAAAAAATTGTATAGATATTAATTGAGCGAAAAATTTTGCTCCACCGCCAGCTACGTCGCGCTTAACTTCTTCTGTCTGGTAAGTCACTACAAAAAAAATACGTCGAAGTATCCAAAACAAAATTAAAATATTAAAACGTAACAATTACCGGTAAGAAATTTCTCGAAACGAAAAAACAGTGTCCACCCATTGCAGTATTCTTCCAAGTAGAAGTTGTTATTAGCGCTCATGGACGCCAACATGATGGACGATGACACGAAGAAAAATTGCGTAAAAATGTTATCCGGACGAGCGCTATGCACATATGCGGACTGGACTAGGCGCCCAAAACGAAAAATAGCTTGACCCAGAACTAATAGTGAGACAATTTTGCATAGGAAGCGACGCATGCGTGACTGTGATGGCGCTAGAATGTTTGTAACTGAATCCCATGTACAAGGAAGAATATACAAACGGCACGCGATACCGAACGTATTGTAAAGCGACGCCAAAGCATACCGCGAGAGCATTGTCAAAAATTTGTCGTTACAAAATTATCCTAAATTATACTACTATTTTATAAATCCTCCTTTAGCGTGTTGCTATTTTATGATACTTTGTTTTAACACAACATGGAGGCGTACTTTGTTAGTGTTTTGAAATGGTACTGTTTCAGATCAAGCTTGCTATTCTTTTTTTTTTATTAAAATCGAATGGACTTTTGGCGTAATGTTTCGACTTTTCGTTGACTGACATAATTTTAATTTAATTTGTTGACAGTGAATCAATTTAAGTAGAATTGGAGGTTGTGTGCTTTTAGTTTGTAGTTAAGTAAATAAAAATACGGACCTACTTCATGTTGACAACAAATTTAAAGTTACGGCTATCTGCTTGTTTAGATGACGGAAAGCAAGGTCAAACCAAAATTAAATTATCTGCGTAATTCTTCTCAATCCGCTTTTTTTCTCACTTCATTTTTCGTTTTTAAATATATTTTAAAGAACCCTTAAACATACTATTATAATATTTAATTTTCAATACATTTACATCTAAGAAATTAGTTGCTCACATGAAAGGTTTCTCTTATAACTTGGTTAATCGGTATCTAAAACAATGCTCATAGATCTTGAATTAAATCTAAATCACCTTACTAGGGGTCATACTCTCATAACAGAAACAGATCCAAACTCATCTTCCAAATGTAAAAATATAGGATGGAGATGGATTTAAATTGTTTTAAATTGAATGCTGCGGAGCATTGTTTAAGTAATCTAAATGTAATAAAAGAATAGACAGTTGAAACAGTTATTAACGCAAATTCAAAAAATTTCAGAGCATTTTTACAAAAGTTCATCATTGTTCACATGTGTTCTTATGCTTTGTTCAAATGGATATACATTTTTTTTTTAAATGCCTTCCAATAATGTTCTAAGCATAATTGGAACAAACTTGTTTACCTGCTTTGCTGTAAAACAAACATTTCTAGGCTACTGATAGCTATATGGATGTTCTGGTTGGTTCCTAAACTGTTGACGTTGGCAGTAATGCCATGATTTACGAACCTAATTCGATGATCCCATTTTGACGTCTTTTAATACAGTGAAACCTCGTTATAGTAGATTGAAATGGAGTCAGGGTTTTCATACACTATAACGAGGTTCTACTATAGAGAAATCCGCCGCTATAGTATAGTCAATACCCTATAAGAATGATACATATTAAATTCTACATTCTGTATAGTTTGACAGAAACCTTGTTAGTTCATAGCAATTTGAAACCTAATACTGTGTAGTAGGCGGAAAGATTTTGCTTCCTATCATGACTTTCAGCATTAAACAATAATTAGTTTAATTGTTGTCAAAGGCAAGTGTATTGAAATTGAATTAAGTGCCCTATGTAAAGTCAATTGTCAAAGCAATTTTGTGATTTAACCAGATAAATTATTTATTAGCTTAATTTTGATAAGCTATTTTGTAGTGATCCTTATATGTATTTATAACTTTTTTTTAATCCACATCAAAGTGCAACTCAAAGTTTGCATTTCAGCTTTTGCAAATCGTATATGAAACGTTTTACCCAATGGAAATTTTGCATAGCTTGACCTTCTATGCAAATTTGAGTTTAAAATTGGCGTTCAGGGAAGATTTTATAATCAAAATCTACTATAGTCACTGTTTTGACACTAAAATGACGGAAATTTCCCTATACTATAGCGAGGTTTCTACTATAACGAGGTCCACTATAATAAACACTTTAACATGTAAACCTCCCATAAGAGGAAACAAGTGCTTCCAAAATTTACACTATAAGGAAGTTTCCACTATAAGGAAGTCTACTATATCGAAGTTTCACTGTATATTTGACAGAGTGGACTGTTTAGTTTATGGCTGAATTTCAGCAGCTGGCAAGAATTCTGTATCTAATACTAGATCGTTGCAAATAATGTTCTCTTTTTAAAATTTTCTTTCTCTTTAAAAAAAAAGTTTTCAAATACTGGAATGGTATTGGTACTGGTAGATTATTTAATCAACTTGGTCGTAATCCTTATTACAAGTATATGTAATCCTTAATGTACGATCAGGATATATACCATCAAGGATATTACTATCCTTGATAATCTACTTGAATAACTGAAAATGCAAAAAATTAATTGGGGCTTCTCTCAAATTTATTTTTTTTAAACCAAGCATAATTTCAGTAATGCCTAACTTGCGACCTATTCATGATATTTTATGACCGGTTGCATGCCTTTCCGGAACTGAAACGATCGTTGTAGTTTGCAAAATCTTGATGGTTGCTTGGTGATCCTGGATAAAAGTCACGTGACTCTCCTTGGCAGTCCCGCCCTTCATACATAGTGACGCAAGTGTCATGCGTATGGATGGACTGTGAGTCGTTGTCCAAATCTTCCAAATTCTTGCAGCACTCTTCAAAGGCGCTGCAGCCACGGAAATCAAGAATGGTTGTGCGACCTTAAAGAGAAACATTAAAAAATAATTAGCAACAATTTCGATAGAATGATTAAAATGATTTAAGAACGATTTGATTAACCCGAATGGCCACGGCTTCGATACAGAGTGGCCCAAGACCTTCCTTGGCCACCGCCACTAGATGTAGGCACGCCAGGGAAGAAGGAGCCAGATTCACTCAAACCTTTAGAAAATATTAAAAAATATTAAATTTTCAAATAAACAAAATCATCAAAAAGGCTAATTGACAATCACCGGTTTCTAAGTTTCTGAAGTTGTTTTGAAGTGCGCTGATTTTATTTTTGATGTCTCCGAGTTGCATCAGCAGAAACCGTAGCTGACTCACCTTCCTGTTTTCCTGCTCAACTTCGCTACTGAGCTTGGAAGTGCTTCGCTGAATTTGCGCTTCGAGTTCGGAAATGCGCTTCAACAGCTCGCTCGTTTCGAATCCCTCGTTGGTATATTTTGAAAATTCGGAAACCAATACTTTCAGCGATTCGTAGTCTAAAGCAACTTCTGGAATGGCTGCTGGAGCATCCGGTGCTTCAACACTGGTTGTATTGTACTCAAAAGTGTCATCAAGGGGCTCAAAGGTAAGTTCCGGCTCAGTTATGGGTTCTTCGTCATCGTCATCATCAACACTTTCCACAGGAGCAGTGCTTACATCATTGTCTTCATCAGACTCTGCAGGGGGAGCATCCCCTAGAACAAGGGGAGTCAAATTATGAATTTCGAAATTAAAAAAAACTTTGTGAAAATCAAAATTTCAAAAGTCAAACTTTGCAACCTGCAGAGGGAAAGGCGACGGCTGCCCCGAAAACTGCCAAACACAAAAATAGTGTAAGCTTCATCTTGAAAAACGTTTAGGTCAGACTAGAATTTTGTCCTTACAGAACTTATAGTTTTCATCTTGACTGGATTATATATGCCCCCAATCGCAGAGGAATATGATTCGTTAAATTGAAGAAGTATTTTGCTCTCATTGGTTTAATTAGTGGTAATTTTTTAATACTAGAAGAAGCAAAATTAACTTCAATTAGCGAAAATGACGCTCTAGGACTGGAACTTGAGGTTTACTGTTAGAACGTTTTGCCCTGATCCTGAAAACTATTCATTGACCTGAATCTCTGAATATTCAATTCCTTAAGTAATTATTTTATTTATTTATTATAAGCAAGCAAGACATGAATAAACACAGAGAAATAAATAAGAATTGACCATTTATAAAAAAAATCATCTAAATGAGTTTGTTTTAATTGTGTCTTTGAAAATAACGTCCATTTTTAAGGAACGTTTGATTAAGATAAATGATAAAATGTGATATTATGTGATGTATTATGTATGATTATGATTATGTATGATTATGTATTATGTATGATGTATTTATGTGATATTAAAATGTGATAAAATGATGATGTGATAAAATAAAATTGTTTTATGTATGACATCTTCCAAAGGCTTATATTCATAGATTCAAGAAAACTACATGAAGTCTTTTAGAAAACACAATTGCAGAAATTGAAACGCTGATTTTTAGAACAACATTTTTAATTCTAACAGGATTAAGGAGAAAATAAGTATAAAGGCTCGAGTTGACTTTCACATATTTTCTCATAACTTTCACTTCCAACCGAAGTAGGCTGTGCAACGGTAATTTTAGCAATGCAGGATTCTAAGGGTACAAAGACCTTGAGGGCTCAAAATAGTAACGGTGTTAAGGGTACAAAGAATTTCACTTCACACAGTTGGAAGAAAGTGTTTCTTTGATGAATAATTCCAAATTTTGTCATGGCCTCTGTAAAATTTAAGTCCAGAAGTATCGAAATTCAGTGAAATCAGCGCAAAACATTGAAAACTGATTTTGCAACATGCAGCACTACGAAGAATTTGCGGTAAGTTTTTCTTTTTAATTTGGATAATTATTTTTGATTAAAAATTAAAAATTAAATTAAATTTTAATTTTTAATCCTTTAATTTTGTTTCTAGAACTCTGCCACTGCAGGATTTCCAAGCCTCCTCCTTCTTATGAGCATGATTTTTCATCAAATTTCGTATAGCGCTGCAGGGTCAGAGCAACTCCGCGATTTCATGATAGAGCATCTCCGGGCAACGAGCAATAAAACTGGAAATAGCAGTTCTGACAGAAGGATTGGCCTCCTCCCAACGCCACCGCTGTCCTCACAAATTCAACCAATCAGAAAAGGTGATGCAAATGCGCAGACGCCAGGTCAAGACCGCGTCTTTTTTCCACCATATAAGTTCCCCTTCTGGGGCCTTCCGTACGGCATCTACAGTAAGGGCGGCTTTTTTAATCCTGGCTTATTCCCATTTGTGCCAGGCAAGTACTTTTCAGTCATTTACAAAAACTAATAAATATATAAAAATTTAAAGTCCTTAATTGAAATTAATTGAAAGTATTGTGAAACGGGAATAAACCTTGACAAAGCCATTGCCCTATACTCCATGTTTTTTTTGGGTTTTAATTTTTAGAAATTCTTAGGGATAAAATTTTTGGAATTTTTAAAATATTAAAAGAAATTGTACCTATTTAAGTTGTACTAATAATTCTGAATGACATGAAAATGCTTTGTTTTGAAGGTGGGCCAGCCTTTCCTCCATATGATGGCATATTTGGTGGTCCGTTTGGCCCTGGTAAATTTCCAGGTCCAGGCCCCACCCCTTTTCAAGGGGGCGGAGGACAAGCACAAAATGCGGCAAAGTCCGGTTACGGCGGCGGGGGCTACCAAAATAATTACTATTACCCAGACCCACCACCTAAACGCTATAAGAAGAAGAAATACAAAAAGAAGTGTTGTACAACAACGACTACGACAACAACGGAAGAGCCGACGACTCCGACTACAGATGCTCCGGATCCAGATCCGACCACTACGGAAGCCCCAGATACGACCACAACGACTCCGCCTAACATGTATATGTACGGAATGGACAACGGTTATGACGGCGGATACCGATCTAGGAGGTATCCGTACCAGCCGAGGTACATGTCTCCACCGGCGTATGGGCAATACCCCTACGGCGGTGGCTACCAGCACCAAGCCCCGCCCCCTCCTCCTTACAATCCGAATCCTTACGGGAATCAAATGCCATATCCGCTTATAATTCAAACGCCTTTTGTCGTCCCGCAACCACAGTACGTGATGCCACCTCCCGCCATGCCACCAAACATATACAATCCCTACGGATATCAGCATGTGGCTCCACCAATTAATTCGTACGGTGGATACCAGCAAGTAGCCTCTCCAATTAATCCGTACGGCGGATACCAGCAGATGACTCCTCCCATGACTCCCTACGGTGTTCAACCAATGGCCTCCACGGCCAACCATCCACCAATAACAGTTCATAACTTTTTTGCACCTCCAAATCCCCCGCCTGCGCCACCTCAATATTTACAATCGTATCCTGCTGCGATGCCATCATCAAGCCAATATATGCAGCCGCCCAGCATGCCGGTTGAGCGTTCCGGCGTCTACTACGCTACAATAGCACCTCCTGTGCAGAACACCATGTACACATCACCGGCTACAACGCCCTACACCCCACAGTACACACCACCGGCTACAACGCCCTACACACCACAATACACACCACCGGCGACAACGCCCTACACAACACTTCCACCTACAACGGAGGAGACAACGACCCAGGCTCCACCTACAACTCCATATGCTCCTCCCCCTACTACTCCGTATACTCCACCTTCTACTACATTTTATGCTCCGCCTACTACTTCCCCATATGCTCCTATCATTTACTATATCCAGGCCACACCTCCTCCATACATGGCTCCACCTCCACCGCCAACCACCACCGAATCATACACCTATCAAACGGGACAGGATGCCTATTCTTATTGGTACAATACTCCACCTCCGACTACGACACCTTCACCAAGCGTATCATACTACAACGCCTACGGTGGCTATTCCCCGCCAAAATACGACATGTACTTCACTACAACCACGCCCTCGCCCAAGCCCATGTACACAATCGTTGACATTTCGAATCCAATGCCCATCTTGAAGGGGCCAGAAAGGGCTACTTCTGCGCCAGCCAAGTATTACGAGCCGCAATCATACGCCGATGAGTATGACTCAGAATACTACGACAGTAAGCCAGCGGCATCAGAAAAAATTGAGACTTCGACGAGCATCAGCTACTCCAAAAGTAGAACTGGGAGGAGACTGTCGCATTAAAATTAAACTAGTGTTAATTTAAAAATTAAAATAAATTCTACAGAATAAAAAGAAATAACTGAACGAATATATTAGTCCAGATTTTCGTTAACATTACGTTAACATTTCCCTGCAGTTCGTAGATTAGTAATAAGGAAATGACGCAACATCGCTAACCACAAGTTAATAATAGTTGAATAGCTTGTTACAGCCTTCTTTAATGCCCTTTAATTTTAGCTTAATTGGTAACAATTTGCTTCAAACTCAGAGAATGGAAAGTTTTCATAAATTAAAAATTGAATGTTCATTCCACACTTTACTCAGAGCGATTGATCTCATGAATTTTTTTTCCAATGAGCTAACACATAATTTAGAATGCATGGGATTTTGGAATACTATTTTGCATTAGATCTCTCGATAAGTCTCAGATCTCCATCACGAACAGAGTTTGAACTAAAAAAAATCATGATATAAACCTTTAAGGTCTACACTCTACAGTGATCTTATTGCAATTTTATTGTTGCTGAATTAATCCCTGTTGAATACAATGGCTTTAGACTGGTTATAGGTTAAGAGGCTTATTAGGCTCAATAGCTTTGAATTCTTGATATTTCGAAATTTTAAAAAAATTAAAAATAACAGAAAGAAGCACATTTTTTAATATTTTCGTTTCCCGAAACAAGACCGGAAATGTGAATTGAACGGACCACTGATTGCAGATTCTTCGAAAATACTAATTAGAGCTTGCATCCCATAAAAAGAATTTGCCCTTGCACAAAAAACTGACCACATGCAACTTTGATGTCAATTTGTATCTGCTCTAGCAACATAACAAGATATCGAAAATTCTCATCGAGAATTAGCGAAATAAAATTTGTTGAAATAACAAACTCAAGGCTACACGAGCATTGTACACATAAACTGGCCCTTTGTATAGGCAACCCTTACTGCTTTCAAAAAATAACTCTCTACACGCGACAAACTTATTGAAAATATTATATTTAAATTTCAATAAATTTCAAAAAAATTAATGAGCTTCCTAATTCTGACTTGATTTAAGCATGCAACTATAAAAGACTCGAACTTAATCTTGTACCGGAAACAGTAAGAGATCAAAGAAACTATGACGACTTCAGCAGTGCTTTCCTTGGTGGTATTGGTCCTGGTGGCCGAGGGAGTGGTATGTATGACACTGATTACATATTCGTTGACAGTATGTATTGATGTAAACAGTGACAGTGAAACGCTAATGTTTACAGGAGTGCGGTAAGAAAGCGGCGGCAAGTGCCTCCGACATAGAAGGTGCCTACGAAAAATGTCTTGAGGATGTTGTCCAGACCCCTTCTACGCTCGTCGAAGGCTACTGCGTCGACGCTGTCAAGCAAACGCTTAAACTTGGAACCAGCGAATTTTCAAGTAAAGTCAAAAAGGCCATTGGACTTGTAAACACTGAATTTGAGGGGGCTATTAAGGATTCAGGTAAACAAAAAAAACTAAAAGCACACAATGAACTTGAAACTAAAATTGACTTTCTTACCCAATGAGTAACTTCGATTAATAGTAGTATCAAAATTTTTGAAATTTCCAAATTTTTATTTGTAAGTTTTTTAATTCAATACTCTTTTTTTAGGCAAATTATTGCAGGAAATCGTGGGCAAAATAACGGCAAAAGTGTCGGGTCTGGGGAGCAAAATAACAGATCTGGTTAAATCGTAAAAACTCCCGATAAGTATTGTAATAATTAAATGAAAAGAGATTTTCGACCTTGCATTGAATAAAATATTTGAGCAAAAAGAAAACGATTTTTTTAAAATTCTCATTACTTGGTTGCTTTGCTTTATTGATTTTTTACGGCAAACATTTCCAATGGTGAACAGAACTAATTGAGTGATTGATTTGTAAGGCCTTGATGCATTATTGTATGTAATTGTACTAATACCAAATATTTGGTAAAAGCTTTGAAGTTATTACAGATTCTGATCAATGTGAATAATTTTACGTAATGTTGAATTGAACTCCCGCACTAGGCTTATAATTTTTATAAAATCTGAAAATCGCTGCTCACGATAAAAACTCGGCCACTTCGTCAATCTCTCGTTGTCGAGCTTGTTCATGGGCCCATCGGGAAGCGCATACTTCTGCTGAAAGCTTGTATTTGTCATGGAATATTCTTTCTTTACAGGTTAAACACTTCTTCCCACCTACAAAAATTGAAGTTCAATCAATTGATTAGGTAGTAAATAATGGCATTAAATTTTAGTAATATAGTTGCATTTTGTATTAGTTTAGTTATAAAATCATGTTTAAACAAAACTTCATAAAATGGGATTAATTACCACCAAATTGAGGATTTGTGATTTTTTTTTCGATTAAATTATTATTGTAATAGCAAGACTAACGAGGAACCATACCAGTAAAAGGGGGCGTTTTCATGTAATTCTGTAAACATCCAGAGTGGTACACGTGACCGCAATAAATTCTGTCAACGTATAAATCGAGATTTTGGTCATCCAATACTTCTGAAGGGTTCTCAGGAAGGCAGCGAACGTTGCATATGGGACAAGCCTCGGAGGGGTAGCGACGGACTTGCTGAGCTAGAAATGACACCGTGGGAAACAGGGAAGGTCGATGATTGAATGCAGCAGAGGCTTTTGGATTCTTTTTCGAGAGTGGCGCTTCCACGCAACGGCGAGCTAGCTCCGTCGCTTGTGCCTGGAAGAAACGACGCAGATTTCCAGGGAAGTTGGATTCAATAATTTGAACCCTGAAGAAACCAAATAAATCCAAATTAATTTAAAATGTATGCAATTGGTATTGACGATATCATATGATTTAATGGCCACTTACTTCACTTGCAATTCTGGATAATTATCAGGCACCACGATAAGGGTTCGTAGGGCATACGCCTTCTCTAGAAAATTCAGACTTATAGTTGAGATCTTTTGTTTTAAGCGCATTTCGTCACAATCCTTGACCATCAATTCGGTCTTGATGCGCGAGATCTCGTCAGAACAACAGCAGAGCGGATTAGAGTCCATGAATCTTGATATAAATTCTAGCGTTTTCAGTATTTGAGCCTTTCCTGCGTAGTGATGGTGTCATTCATAAACGAACGCTAATAATAGTTCTCGAATCCCATTTACTGCCTTGAAACAACCTGATTAACTGTTGATGTAATTTGAAAATCTTACCCAAATTATTCTTCGCCTCCTTCTCACATATTTCTGTGAGGCCAGCAAGTAAGTTATGATTCAGTGTTTTCGAGCGTAGTTCTACAATTAATGAAGCTGCTGGATATGTCTGAGGGAACTGCAAAACAACCACAAGCGATTTGACGGCCGTCTTTCTGGAAAATGTATTTTCGACAAATTAAGTACAGAGTAATGCACTGTTCTGAGCTCAATCACGAATCGTGATTCACGACTATCATTATGATTCACGATTCATTTGTGTATATATCATTCTAATTTTCTTACTTGATTTCTACTCGTACTAGTCCATTCGTGCAAGTTGTCAATCTGGAGTTGGATACTCGATTGTGGCATAATTTTTGTACTTCCGTCAACTCGTCCTCTAGAAACCCCATTGTATGTACCTTGTAAATTAAAACCAAAATTAATCGATTCAACGAAATTACACAATGTAAAGGGAAAACTTACTTTTTCCACAATGTATTCAATCGTTATTACTTTAGTTGATTCATATCCGTATATCACTTCTCTTATTATCGTACATTATTGCATAAGGAAAATAGCCGATTAATTAATATTGCAAGCCTCACTAGATAAATTGCTTTTGTAGGTATATTAAAAATTGTTTTAAATTAATTGCTTTTGAATGTTGAACAGATGACATTTATTTACCTGAAACTTCAAATAAAGAAATTCCTTTCTTTCGGTCACGTGGACCGTGTCTTCATCAACTATGATGATAACTATGCCTTACAAAAACGACTTTAGAATATTTTAAGATTAATTTAGCGTGTTACATATTAAGAATACTTGTGAAACCTTCAGTTTAGTTGATTACTTGATTTAATTGGGTTATATATAATTGACATAAAATGGAGCAATGATTTTCTTGATGTTTTTTTTTGTAACAAATTTATTTATATACAAGAAAAGTTGAAATTAGTAAAAGCACGCCAACGTTTGCGCTTTAGCTTAGATACCAGTAAACAAATTCTAATTAATTTTAACTTTTTTCTTCGTGAAACCGTTCTCTCGTACTCGTAAAGTTCTTAAAATACGAAATATTGTTTTCAAAATATACATCAGCAAGATAATGGTGGTTGCAACAATGGCGGCCACAAAGCCCCACACATCAAGAAGCCTTCTCTGATACCAGGTTTGATGCATCGAATAGGGTTTCATGAAAGATGTGTCCTGTCGAAGAACCTATTCTGTGTACCTAAACATTTCAAAAATACAAATATTTACCAAACTTTTTCAAAATTACGCCCAAAATAAAATTCTGTTGACTTTTTTAAGGTAAAGAGACATACCAAACTGCAGTATCCAGTGGGCTATTTTGTCTGTCACCAAACACTCTTGATACTTCCTCGGTGCGTAATTTGTATCTTAAATAGTAAAAAGAAGCTTTAAAATGTTGACTGGCCCCAACACTAGTTAAAAATTTGTCATTCTTCAAATTAGCTTAGTTGTTAGGTTTATGTTAGTTAGCGTTTAGTAATTCTGTTACGAGCAGGAAATATTCTAGGATGCCACATATGATTTTATTTCAATTCAAAATCCCTAGGATATTCCTATTATTATGATTATTCATCAAGAATGCTCAGTAAAAAGAGTATTTCGCTACTTTGCAAAATCCCTTTTACCATTTTTTTTTATCTTTATGAACCATGCTACTTTACCTGTTGTCTGTTAGAAGAGCTCGTATATTGAGCATCAAATCTTCTTTCGTCAAGTCCTTGACTTCCAGTTTTAGACCGAAACCTTTGCGATGTACCCTTTCGGCATTGAAATCTTGCTCTGCAAAGATCGGTATCACGAGCAGCGGAACTTTGTGATGCAAAGCTTCGTGTATGCTGTGTTTAATACAAATATTAGTGAATTTGAATATAATATTCGTATTCTCAATTTGACAAATATTGGCCCGTACATATTGCAAAATCATACCTCAACAGTCCACCATGGGTAATCATCATCCTAAATAAAAATTCAATAGATATCTCTCACAATAAGATCTCTTTCAAAATAGATTGAAAATATTTATGCTAATTATTACTTAATTTCAGGATGACCCAACAGTGCTTGCTGCGGAAGCCACTTCACCATTAAAATATTCTTTGGAACGCCCTCTGGCACCGGACCATCCCATTTCCAGATGCAGGGTAGTTGCGTGTCTTCTAGGGCACCAAAAATGGCGGCCATGTGTTTTGGTGGTAAAGTTGAAATTGGGGTATCACTTCCGAAGCTTATGTAAATTAATCCTTTTCCTTCTTTACTCGTGATAAACGATTTTATCTCCTTTCGAGTACAAGAAAAATATTCAAAATAGAAAAATAAAAATATATTTTTGCAAAAAAGAGTTTCATTTGTATTTTAAGTGAAACAATAGAGTCAAATTTCAAGATTACCGCCGGAATATCGGATTGGTTGGCTCCACCAGCCCGTATATGCATTCCGCCCACGGGAATCACAAATGGCGGAAGTGCTCTAGCATACTCTTCGCTGAAATGCGTATTCGTGAAGAATAGGCTAACGTTCTTTTCCAGTTGGGAAATGGGCGGCATATCGGTCAAACCAAAGTCTTGACGAATAATTTCCTCGATTCTCGGCAAGTAGATGTACTGGCGCTTCAAGTACCATCGAACGTTTTCCAGCGTACTCACCAAACGATGCCAAAATGGCATGTTTTCTGCTGGATAGTGGTAAATAAAGTCTGGAATCCAGTTGGTTTCGGGCAGTATTCCCATTGGATCATAATTCCAGGTGAAGATGGTTGTCGTTCCGAATAGAATATGCTTCGCCTTGTACTTGTGCACGAAGGCGAAGCCGCAGTCATTGAAGAGGGCGTCAATGAAGATGAGATCAAAATGGGAGCGGTCGGCCCATTCCCTTGTATCTGGGCTGGTCAAAATTAATTTGCATAAATGTTGACCCAGGTCAGTCATCTCTTCCCACTTTTGAGGTAACTTCCCTTCAAGACGTGAATGGAGCAAATTCACGTTCATGATCCCTTCGCCCTTGTAGAAGTCCTTAAGGGCTGAGGGTACAAAATCTGTCACTGATGG
>VYYI01000816.1:0-25304 GCA_021029175.1 Bilobella aurantiaca
ATTGTTGCTTAGATTTTTATTCTGCTTAGATATTTGTCTGCTTAGATTATTATCGCTTAGATTATTATTGCTTAGATTATTGTTGCTTAGATTATTGAGCTTAGATAATGGCATGGAACCGCCTCAGAAGGCTATTGTTCAAGTGCCTCTGATGTGTGAGAGGGTTGGTTGATGGGCTGCATGCATAATTTAAACTTCAAACCGCGTCCTTAAGGCTCCTCTCGAGCAGACAGGGGCCCTTGGCCTTTCAATTTCATTCATGAGCCCTTGACGCCAGGAAACTTGGATTTAAATTACAGTGGTTGTGTTGCTAAGGTAAGGCACTAGGGCCCCTTAAAAATTTAGATTCTGTTGCTAGGCATGGTACTAGAAGGGTCCTTAGAATTTTATTCAACTGAAAGCCAAGCGAGGCTTAGTGGGCCTTAGCACACAAAATAAGCGATTTCCAGCGCCAGCGCTTAATGGCCAAAACTTTTTCACGTAAAGTTGGGATGCCTCGGATGCTGGGATAATAGTGAAAGTTGCTAGATTGGCAATTATCGCTAGCTTTTGTTTCTGAAGAAGGGCCAAGGGCCCTGGGCCCTTCTGTAGATACGAGAGGCCCTTAATTTTCGAGCCCTGATGCTAATGGGCTGTGGTTGTAAGGTATATGGTTGAGATCCGATTAATACCTGTCTCCTAAATAATTGCTTTCTCCATTAAGGCATACAGTGCTTTCTCCTGGTGAAAGTTGCCTCATAACGCACGCTATTACCAAAATTATCAAAACTTTCTCCCAATCAATTTTTTTTTCTCTCGTGCATATGCAAGTGTGTGTGTAGTGGCGGCATTAGTTTTGAATTGCAGCAGCAGCATCTGCAGATAATTACAGTCATTTCAAAAAGTCATTAATCAGGGCCTTAATTAAATTAACTCCCCGGGCCTCATTTTTCATGTAAGCAGGAGTCCTGCGCCACCGGCCTTGCAACAATATGCAGTGAGAAACGGGGAGCTAAAAATAGAAAAACGCATCATGTTTTGCTCTCCTAATAAATATGGGTTGTTGAAGGAGGGCGTGGCGCAGGATGCAAGTGAATCTGCATCCACTTTAAAACTCTAAATTGCCTCTGCTACGCAGTCCTTTGCTCCAAAAGTAAAGCATTTCTGTTTACAGTTGGCCTTGACCATGTACAGTGACTTTCAGAAAGAGTGCATCAACGGATTTTAAGAAATCTGCCGTTAAAAATGCAGGAATCTGTAATGCATATGCAGTGAATGTATTAGTAATAGACAAAGCGGT
The DNA here is from genome assembly GCA_021029175.1 of Bilobella aurantiaca. Classification (NCBI taxonomy): domain Eukaryota; kingdom Metazoa; phylum Arthropoda; class Collembola; order Poduromorpha; family Neanuridae; genus Bilobella; species Bilobella aurantiaca. The sequence goes on from VYYI01000816.1 coordinate 1,280, forward strand.
GTTTCCTGGAATACTCTGTATACTTTGTAGTCACACTTTGTACAGTGAGTTTTTTATTATTCGTAGAATGTCTACATTCTAAAAAATAAGGCCTGCAGAGTTCAAATTGGTAGAGATAGCTGGAGAAAGTGGGTTTTGCGAAGAAAGTTATTTCTTGGAATTCGCTGAACTTGAGAGAGATCCCAGCGCAAAAGCTTCCAGCCCAACTCCCAAATCACCTTCTAACTTCCGGGGTATTGAACTTTCTCCAGAACTTTCTCCAGCGCTTTCTCCAGCGCTATCAGCAACTTTCCTTACGGGACCACGAGCCCATTTGGCCCTGAAACCTAAGAAGGGAGCCAAAACTCAAACAATGGAGACAAAAATGCTAACAAAGTAAAATGGGTTTAGAGAGAGACAACAGGCAAGCGTAAGCTCTGGATCAACCTGTTCAAACAAGTTTTTTTTTTTAAAAAGCTTGTTTGAAAATAGAAAAACAGTGAAATGTGAAACGGTGATTTGGAAGGGAAAAATTCCCGGTAGGAAACGTTTGAAAATGCAGGAAATTTAAATTTCAAATTTAAATTTTCATTTAGAGCTATTTTCATTCCGGACATCATAGTATATACAGAGCGTTTCAAAAAGGTAGAATAATTTTTGTGGGTTAGGCTATTTTTAACCTTGAACGTTTCCGGCTGGTCACAGGGTTGCTACGTGGTGCTATTTAAGATGAAAGCCGCTGTTAGAGGATGCGCGGCCGTATTTTTGGTTTTGGTTTTATTTGAAATCTCAAAAGTCCACATTTGCAACACATTGCTTCCGCCTGAGCTGAATGTCAAGGACTTTCTTCAGCGCTTTCCTGCTTTTCCAGCGCTCTCTTACTTTTCCAGCGCTCTCCAGCGATCTACTTTCTATTCTTGTCCAGCCCTCTCAGAATTCATTTGAGCTGAATTAAATCGCTTTCTTCTTTGGAAGAGATTAAGCAACTCCGGACTAGGCCTAGTCTCCCAAAAACGCATCTCGAACCACAGATGTGACACTAATCCAGTCCTTCAGACACCGCCGACACGAATTTCAGCGATTTCAGCGATTTTAGCAGCGTACACAAAACATTTCGTTTAATTTGGAGAAAAAACCTTGTCTACTTCCTGTGGTTTTCCAAAAACATTTCACTGTGCTGAATTATACGCCAATCAAAATTCTAGTAAACATTATTGCAAAAGATTGTTGTTTTGTTCATGCAAAGGTGATAAATTTTGACGCTTATGTACAGAGTGTTTCATAAGTTGCGCACAAAAATAGGAAACCCAAAAAAAGTATTATCATTGTTCAAGGGAAAACACTAAAAATTGATTTTTTTTTCTTTACACTTTTATTCGGAGAAAGTTTTGAGATTTGAATTCGCAGTTTTACTTTCTGATAGAGAAATTCACTTTCTCTGACTTTCTCATTTTGCACAGTTACTTAAAAAAGGCTCTGTACATGGCTTTATCAGCAAAAATGTTTTTTTTTGCTTCTCTAGCTGATTTTTCATTCATTTGAATTTTTTTGCTACTTGGAATAAAGAGGGAAGATGTTTTGAGGAGAATGAAGAAGATCAGGGAGGTATAATTTGGTGAGGCCTGAAGTTGACGTGGAGCAAATTCCCATTTATCATTATGGAAATTACGCTGGAAGTCTCTGTACTTTTTCCACTTTTTCAAGAGACGCTGATTTATTACGCGGGCTCAATTCCTTCACTTTCATCTCATTTAAAACGCCTACCTTCCAAAACCTGCACAAATTCAGGCTTCTGCGGAGCAGAACTCCTAATCCGCCTTCGCTCCTCTCTCAAATTGGCACTTACGAGTGTTGTTTGAACAGCATTTTCAAACTTTAAAAAAAGAGAACGCTCCGTTTTTAAAAAAAAGGGAAGGCTTCATTTGAGCTGAAGCTTCATTTTGTTGCAAACAGGGTAGACCACCCGAGAACTGCGATACTGCTGACACTTTACCTCTTTTTTCTGAAATGTACAAGACGTTTCTAAAAGTACTGAACATGACAGTTATAAAATAATTCAAGGCGTATTTTTACAAACTTTACAAGCTAGCAAATGCACACATTTCAGAATTAAGGAAATGACAGGACATGACTTTAAATTTAAGTTTCACGTAGGCACGATTCTCGAGTAGTTTTGTCATGTGACACTACTCCGCGTGCAGGGTATCAAAATTGGTTATTTTTTTATTGCTGACCTTGTGAAGCGCTCTGTACATCTTGAAATGGAGATATGAAAAACTTGGCGAGTTAAATATTGGTTTGTGTAAACAAAACGACAGGATACAATGTTGATAGGGATGTGTCATGTCGTCACAGGACATGACACCTACGCGAGCGAGTCTGTCACTACCTCTCGTTTAAAGACAATTACGCTTCTATTTCTAGTCACGTGATTACAAAATCAGGCGTAACGACATTTTACTCATCATGAAACTTTACGCATATACGCTCTGTATAAGCTGAAAAATCTGCTTCACATCGTGCAACACAAAAATCCATAGTATTGCTGCATTTTTAATTATCCTGTTTGAAAAGCAGTCACCGCGTGGTCATCTGCTAATTTAAAATTGTAAAACTTTTTTTTTAACTTTAAAAATTATTTTTCCACTTCAAGATTTTGTATTCTCGAGCACGCACGTAGGAATAGGAGGGAGGGGAAATAATGAAGTTCAAAATTTTAAACCTAGCAGATGACCACGCGGTAACAGATCCCTTTTGATTAAAAATTCTTGGCCGATCAATGCTCGTATTAAATTAAAATCTTCCCTTTTCATTCTGCTTTGAACAATGTTTGGAATTTAAAACAGAACGCTTTGTTCTAAAAAATCGTCTTGAGCTTCCCTTTTGTTCCCTTTGTTTTTCTAAGAAACACTTTCTTTTGTTTCTGAGCCTCGTAAAAACAAAAGGGTCTCAAAATAATCACCCCCTACAAAAACAATGGCACTTTTAAAAAATGGAATTGTTCAAACTGAGCGTTTATTTAGAACAGGAGTCAGTTCTGGGAGGCCCTTATTTCCACTCCATTTCATGGAGTGGGGCCCTGAATATTTAATCTTCTAAAAGGGCCAACTTTGAATTTTTAAAAGGGTCCATTTTGAATTTTTAAAATGGTCCATATTTGAACACTGGCAGAGGCTGTTGTGTTGTTAGTTTGATTTCTAAGGGCCCTTAGCCCTCGGAAGTGGAGCCAAGGTACGATCATTAAATGACTCAAGGGCCTCATAAGTATTAGAGGCCATTATCATCATAACCGTCCCTTGTATTCTCTGCTCCATAAAGAAAAACGCGCGGAATTCAAATTTGCCCGGAAGACAATACCCGCCCCATCTGCTCCTCTCCAGCGACAAAACGCTGATGGCTGGAGGTCACAGGCGCTGAGATGACAGGTTTCATAAACCAATTTCAAATTTGAAAAGGAGACGAGTTTTCTAAAAAATGTATCAGGGCTGGAGCAGACGCTGTTTTTTCTTCTCTTTTCAAAACTGACAGATTCATTTCTGACTCTTTGAAATCGAGTCGCTGGGAAATCGCTGGAAGCGATTTTGATGGGCGAATCCATCATTTCTTGAAAGGGAAGTCGCACAGAACCACTCAGAGACGAAGAGGGATGAAAGTCAAATGTCAAAAATGCAAAAATGAAAAGAAGAGGAAGATGATGTTTGCCAAGGATTTTTTTTTGTACCGTGCGTTTTTTATTGCCTAAGTTTTGTGCGCATGAGGCCAGTGACCCAAAAGATGCGAATAATTGACAAAGACATTTGCATAGTATAATTAATTACGCTACGGCACTGTTCACCGGAGACTCAAAGGTGTAGGGAATCTTTATAACTTTGTTTTTGTAGAACTTGACAGAACGCATGAAGATTTGTAGACGTTTTAAAAGATGAGTTTAAGTTTTAAGGTGTTGGAATGAGTTTTCTAAAAGTTTTCTAAATTGTTCTAAAAAATAATTTTGTTCTGAACAGGGCCAAAGTCTTGCACAAGGGAAGCGAATTGCCAACTTCGCATGACACATGTCCAGCATCCCGTGGATTCGCTGATGAAGATTTTGAAAAGATCATTAAACCACCTTCACCAAGGTAAATCATCTCTAAACCCTAATTAACTTATTATAGTAAAACTTTAAAAAAATCTTATTTAAAAAAAACAATTTTTTCAAACTATTGTTGTTGTTTTCTCGAAATTACCTAAAATTTGGTACCGCGGCCGAGTTTCGACGCTGGTTAGCTTAACTGAAGTGATATCCGTCTGTTCTTAAAATTGAAAAATAAAAAAATATATTAAACTTTCAGACTGGATATTGAAAAAAAAATATATTTTATAGATATCTAAAATTCTAAAAATCAATTGAATTGAAAAATAATCGTAAAAATTGTTGCAAATTTTGCCCAAAATTTACCCACATGTTTCCACTTAAAAAAAATGGAAGTTTTGTTAATGACCTGTAATTTGAGAATGAAACGCGTTGCTCTAAATCGTTTTTGCAAATTACATCTTTGGTAATCTAAGGAGAGCAAAAAAAGTGCCCTTTTATCGTAAACATCTGCAAGGACTAGTTTTAAGGGATTAAGGCCCTTATAAGGGCTCTCAAAAAGTCCTCCTCATACCATATAAGGCCCCCGCTCAATTATTCAGTCCTTCGTGCCCTTCTACAGCCAAATTACCAATTGCCAAATGGCTACTTATCCTTCGCAAAAAGTCCCCCTTTCATTGACGGGCCTCTTTGGTCACACAAAGGGCCTTGTTTGACCACATTCGTTGCCATAGCAACCAAAAACAAAAGCATACAAATTTCTCGTTTCTCTCGTGTACAGAGCTTACAGTGCGTTTTGACACTACAAAAACGATAAAAAACGTAATACACGTAGCTTGAGTTGAAGGTCTCTTCTGTCATGATCATAAAAATTACTACGCCTCGCCCGCACCTCATTTTCACAGCAATAAAGTGAGCGTTTAAGCGAATTTACTCTGCCTTAAACATACGTTTCTCACTTTTTTCAAACAAGCACTTTTTTAAATAAGCACTTTTTAAACCAAGGCAATTTTTTAAAGTCATAAAACTGTAATGAGAAAGCTTTAGGATTTACTATCCTCATAACCTCATGTCTTCTTAAAAAAACGATCAGTTCTTTAAAACAAGGTCCGTTTTTTAGAACAAGATCCGTTTTTTAGAACAAGATCCGTTTTTTAGAACAAGATCCGTTTTTTAGAACAAGATTCGTTTTTTAGAACAAGAATCCTTGTTTGAATTTTTGTTCATCTTTTCTCGGCCTTTTTTTTTTTTTGTAATGTAGATTAATCATGCAAGATTCAAGAAATTTTTTTTAAAGGAGCTGAGAAAAAAAAAAGATTTATTACTTTCTTTTGAATTACGTTTTTTTTTTCAAAATTAAAACCATTATCATCCCTTGTCCCGATCCTTTTTTTTTTCAAATTTTCATTCTCATTTTCTTTGGAGCTTTATTCGCTCTTTTTGAACCCTTTTGTGGAAAGACGCTACTGGACGCTTCATCTTTATTTCCCTTTCTAAACAGGGCATAAATAAGGGGACTTAAGGGCCCTTGAGTCCCCTTGAAGGCTTTCACTTGGAGGAAGAGAAAGACCAAGGAAATGATGGAGGCTTCAAGCGCACAAAATCTAGTTGAGCCTTTTTGTACAGGATTTTCTTTAGAAATTGTCTTTTTGAGGGTATTTTGTCTCCGTTAAGGTTAAATGTAAAGCAGAAAGAGCTATATTTTTGGCATGAAAAATAGGTGAGCACTCTGTATAACGGTGAAGTACATTTGATTTAGAACGAGTTTTGTTGAAGATGCTTGTTTGAAAGAAAAAATTGAAGATTGAATTCAGCGGAAGATTGAAGTGGTTTTTCTTTTTAAGGGAGATTTGAGATGATGGAACTTGATTTTAGCATTGGAGATTTTTCAAAACAGCGATCGAAGCGATTCGGGGATAAAAAAGAGATATGGTCCTTTTGTCAGTTCGTCGCATGAAGCGCGATCGCTGCAGCGCTGTCGCTTTTCAGAGAACTTCCCTTCCACGTGTCGTGGGTCCTACTCAGAAGTAATTGTTTCCGGCCACCACCGCCATCCATTTCGGTCCATTTCGCATCATGCAAAGAAAAGTGCCTCAAGCGAAGGCTTAATAAAATTTTACTATTTTACTCGTCATTGAAAATTGAAAAAGCTTTCACTTCAGCGACGACTTTCACTTTTACGGTCGCTTTCTCCTGATTTCCGATTTTCGAAGCCGTAAAAGTGAAAGTTGAGCACAGCGTCGCCGCTGGACGCACATTCTGGCCAAAAATTGACCTCCGGGTTATTTGCTTTGTAGTTACTTAATTCTATGCATATGTTAACCTTACTAGGTTACGAAGGTTAATTGTTAACCTTAACTTGGGTTAACTAAACTTGCTTGGTTTAATTAGGTTAAATTTTGTTCCGAAGCACTTTTTCCCAGTACGATTTTCGCATCAACAACATTGGTAATTGTAATGAATGTGAACAGTAAAAAAAAAACTAGAGTTCCGTTGTACTCAGCAAATTATTTTTTTTTAATTAACTTTTCTTAAATTATGGAGTTAAGATCAAAATTAAGTTAATTAACTAAAGAAGAAAAAAGAAGCAATTTTTTATGTAAAAGTATAATTACGTTGCAGCGATAGAGCAACATTTCCTAATTAAGTAGTAAACCAGAAATCACGTGGGTGTGTGAAAATGAATGGAAATTTTTGAGCGTTAGACTTAATTAATTTTTTTTACTACTGTCAAAAAGCAAGTGTGTAAGTGTGCTTAAGTAGTTTTGAACTCAATCTTCTTCATTTTCTTCTTTATCTTATTAAGTCCACTTAACGCAACAGATTTTGAAGGTGAGGCCTCCGCAGGGATCCCCTCCATTCATTTCTTCAACTTTACGATCTCTCCCACACACCTCATTGCGAAAAGGGATTTTTTATAAGTAGGTTTTTCAGCGCTCAAAAGACGCTGAAATTGGGAAAGAGCACGCTCAGGTGCGTGTGGGCAGAAAGTAATCTTCAATCATGATTTTATAACATGATTTTTATAACAACATGATTTTTATTTATGCATGATTCTTTCACCTGATGCAAATCCCTTTTCAGAGAGAGATGCTGCAAGCCTCTCTCCCCCAATTTATGATTTCAATTTCATTTGCGACTATGACATCTTGTCAAACATCGGGATTTGAATGGGGGCTGAAATTATGGCTTTCTTGAGCAGCAGGAGCCCTTGTAAAAGGCCCCTTTTAATATAGAGTGAACCAGTTCACATAAAAGGCGAATTTTTTATGCATGGTTTTGAAATGTAACGTGCAGCTAATAGGTAGAGCATTGCAGTTTCAGGCTAAAAAACATGTACAGTAAGTTCCAAAATTGCTTTTTTCTAAACTTTTTTTTTGGTCCGGTGTAGACTTGAAGACTAAAAGCCAAACTAGCCCAACCTACAACAACACGGACCCTTAAGGGACGAACTTTAAAACATGGATCTTCAATTTCTCAAAATTTCCAAAAATGAGAACGCCGTGAATTAGAAAGAGTCGACTAGTCAGGACTAGCCAAATAAGCCCAGTCTACCCAGTCCCCTTAAGGGACGCGTCCTAAAATAAAGTTCCTGAAATTTTTTAGAATAGACAAACATGCCCATGCTCAGCTAATGGCAAGAGGGCCCTTAAGGATACGGGCACACGGCCTTTAAGGGTCGTGTTCTAAAGCGTAATTTCTCACTTTTGAGATGTTTTTTGAAAATTTTGAAATTATGGTGAGAAAGATGTGCTTGAGCTTGTCGAATGGCGGTTTAAGGGCCCTCCTCATCTTGGAAAGGGCTCGTTTGGCTTTTCTTAATAAAGCTGAATCGTATTTCAAAATCTAAAAGTGATTTTTTTTCCCTTGTTCAATATGGAGCGGTGTAGAATTAAGTGAAAATGGAGATAAAGGGACAATTCTGAAGGAGGAGGGAGGTTAAATTAAATTATTCAGAAGACCGTGGCAGCGCGTGGGCTCTCAATAAAGAAAAATCTTTGATCTCTTCAAGGGCCCCCCTCCCATTGGGGGACCCTTATTGAATTTCCTGAATGATTCACAACTCAAAAATGCTTAATCAACTTAAAAACGCGACAAAAAAAAAGTTCAGAAAAGTGTAATTTTAATAAAATTTCATTGAATTTTGTTCCAGGCAAATCCACCCCGTGTCAGAGACGACCATGGAGGTAGTTAGTGCCAAGTACTCACATTCAGCGCACCCGCACCACAACTGCAGCGCTCCTGGAAGGGCTGGACAGAGTCCAAAATCAGCGTCAAGGACCAAGTCGTCGACGCTTCCGACCTCCGATGACCCCTGTCCCTTCATAAGGGTCAACTCGGGTCGGATCGAGCTTGTCAACGGCAACGGTGCGGGCCGTGAGAGCGGTCCTCGCCACGGAAGTCCGCACTACCATCTGCCGCACCCGCCGTTTCCGGAAATCTTGTCAGAGAAGCTGCGCCGCCGTCTGGGTGGTCGCCTTCGGAATGACAGCCGCCACAGTTGGTGCGGTGGCTCCGGCGGCTCTCGCGTAAGACTATCCTTAACTAGCTATCGATAGCTATCTTGTGAGACAGGATATGACGATAAGTATCTCCGGCCATTGTCTTGGAGGGCCCTTAAGTCACTTTGAGAGATTTATCTGATTAAGGGGGAGGTGTGGTGGGGAGGGGTTGGGAGAAAAGCTATTGAGGTTCACACTTTCTTAAGATTTTTATGTGAGGCTTTTCTAATACTTTCCCCTATCTACTTTCTCTTTGAAAATCCAATAGCGGAATAAAGTGAAAGTAAAATGAGGCTGATAGGAAGTGGAGGCTTTTAGAGGCGAAATAAATCCGATTTCTTCCCCTTCAACTTTCCCCACTGCTTTCTCCGTGTCATCATCATTTGCACTTTCTCTAACCAGAATCGTCCTGCTGGGGATGAGCGGCGCATTTTCTAAAAAAACCTTCAAAAAATCGTGGTCTGAACAAGTTCTTTAGGCTTTGGAAACTCGTTTGAGGGGAATCGAATCTGTCTTTTTGCCAAAAAGACTTTCACTCGTCAAATGGATGTCAGTGAAAGCTTGAGTTTTTTTTCTTCTAAAAGTGTTTTTTTCTCACATAACATTGACTCGAGTCCTGCGCCATATCGGGAAAGGATTCTTGGCCGCCAAACGCTTTTCATTTCTTCTTATCTGCAGCGTTGGCGCTGCAGCGAATTGTTCCATTTGACATTGTTCAATTGGAACAATTGAGGGGAATGGTCCCGCAATGTGCGCCGCACAAATAAATTTAATCAAGCACCACCTCTTCAAGTGGTGGAGCCATCAATTTACCTCTTGAAGAAATAGGCGTCACTTTCACCTCTCGGGCACAAACTTTCGCTGCAAGGAAAAATTCTCTTGTGCTAACTTGTTTCTAAAAAGTCATTTTCAAGCCATTTTCAAACAGGTACTCGAGCGCTTTGCTTTAGTTTAAAAATGCAAAACAAAAAACTGTAGCACAATTTCGAACCAACTAAATCAATTTTTGATCATTCGCGATCACAATCACCTCTTTCACGCTTCAGTATAAAACAGAAAATTTCGTTATTTAAAATTTACGTTTTTTTGAAAAATTAAAAAATCAATTTGTATGTTAAAGCTTTAAATTGCCAAGTTTTCATTCATGTGATTTTTTTTTACTTTCTTTTCAAAAGAGACGTCGATTGAGCGTAAGACAGTTGATTACAAGTTTAAAGCACTTAAAAACATCTATTAAATCTTTGACTTTTCTCATGATAATCTCCATCCATCTTGTAGGGTTCAATAGCAATGAAAAAAAAATCGTTTTAAAACTAAATGGTGTTGGAAGAGATATATACGCACTGAGAACCGGTTCCTTGTAATTTTGTAATAGAGCATTAGGGAATAAAGCTCATAAAAATGTCTAATAATCCACTTCTAAAGCCCTGCAAAAACCGTTAAGTGGACTTTTCTACACAAAAGTCATTTTCAAAAAAAAAGTAATTTCAACGGAAATGGAAATTGAAAATGTGGCAAAGCTAATCTCGAGGTTAATTTGAAATAGGCATATCTCTTACCTGCAGACGAGTGAAAGTGACGTGATGACAAAGGGAAAGAGGGGAGAGTCACTCCGAGTGAAACTGTTCACTCAAACGGTGAATTCAAAAAGTCACCGCACTTTTTTTCCCTGGGATTTCTCCAAGATGATGTGACGATAATGGGACTGAAGGGGGCATGATAATAGTGCCTAGCGTACCTTATGAAAGGATCCTTAATATCGCCCTTATAAATATTTGAGAGCAACATTCAAATGTGGGACCCTTCGATCCTTAAAGCCCTTAATGGCTTTTTCTCTGCAAGGGAGAAAACTAGAAAATGGTTTTTGGGAAAAACGATTATTTGAAAAGAGGCGCGCTTTTTTGGCATGAAAATATCTTTTGGTGACATCTTCACTTTCTCCTCTTGGATAAATGGAACTTTCACTTTCAGCATCAAGAATTATTATTGATGGCTCCAGGCGTGCCATTAACTTTCACTTTGACCTTTTTCCTTCCACGGTGTGCATGACACCGTGGAAAATGAAAGTGAAAGTGACGAAAGAGAAAGTGGTGGAGAAAGTGAAAGTGACGAAAATTAATTGAATTAACCTTTGATTGCACGACCTCGGAAATTAGATTTGATGACGAAAAAATGAAGAAAGTTCATCATTCTGTCATCAAGGGGCCCTTGACTCGGCGGAGCAGGACTCAGCGGAGCGTGTGACCTTTCCCGGAGAAAGTTTTTTGCTTTCTCCAGCTAGAAATTTTGTGAAGTATGAAATTTTGAGGAAGTTGGCTTCAAATTGTTACGGGTCTCTCTCGAGGTTACGAAAAAGAATCTTTTGAAGAATATTTTCTCCAGTTTCCGCCTCTCTGATCTTCACTTGAATCTTCATTTTTGTGCTTGGAAGTATTTTTTTGTGCTGGAAGTATCATTTTGAGCTCGGGAAGGAATAGATGCTTGGCTGATTACTTGTAAAGGGCTCCACTTAAGGGCTCCCCTCTTCATAAGGGCTCTCACGATTAGTTACTTCACTCTCCATTCCCAACTGACTCCTATTCAAAATCAGTCAACGGAGGCAAACAACCCTCTCAGAATTCAGCAGTCAAAGGGAAATGAATCTCTTGACAAATCATAGTAGAGAATCATTTTCTACCTCCTGCAACCTGCAAGTGCTGTAGAGAATCAGTTTCTACGTCCTGCAAGTGCTGTAGAGAATCCGTTTCTACGTCCTGCAAGTGCCTAGCAACAGAGTAAGACCCAAAGGCTGTTCCTTTCCCTCAACCGAACTTTCGCCGTTTCGTACACTAAAAGTGGATCACACTGTACTTTTTTTTGGGGGTACTAAGAATAAGTACCTAAGGAATGGTTGAGGGTTGCTCTAAAGGTTCTTACGATGAAAAAATAAGCGTTTTTTGTCAAGATTTGCTCTCCCTCTTTTTCCTTGGAAGATAATGGTGCAACACGCATCTTCGCAAGATCATCTTCATTTGTGACGGTTGTACATCTTATTCAGCATTGTACTCTCCCAGGGAGTGCTTGTCTTGTGTTTCAAAAGACAATTGTTCAGAACAGGGTTTTGGAAATTTTGAAAAACAAAAGTTGAAATTCAAAATTTTGAACTACAAAATTTCAAAAATTTTGAAATTAAAATTTTGAACTTTTCAATCAGGAAGTTAAGGAGGGGTGTTAGAGAGCTTTATTGTTGTCGAAACTCTTTGACGGACCGTTCTTCAAAGCACCAATTATAGGCTCGTAAAAAACGTTTTTTTTATGGTGAAGGTGCTAAAACATGGAATTTCCCTATTTAATGAGCACTTAAGGCTGCAGAAATTGGCAATACGAAGTGGGGCGATGGTTTTGAAGATTGGTTTTTGTGGGGGTGGTTTTTGGGGGATGTTTACTTAGACGAAATTCAATTTCAATCACTCGCAGAATCAAGGAACGTGAGTCGCCTCCAAAAGTGCGTCTACCGCCGCCGCGCACTGCTCTAAGTGCCTTTTGCGAAGGTGATCTTCTTTTTGTTGGTCAACTTTAGTCCAGGACCTGGGATGCTGTGGTCCAGCATCTTCTAAGAGGAGGAAGTGCAACTTCACGACTCTCATAATCTCTAGTAGTAATTGGAATCGTGACAGTTTTCAAAACAGCAAATCAGCGACCAGCGATTTGTCGAGTTCATTTAATATTGTAATCGCTTCATCTGCTAATCGAATAGGATGCCGTGATGGATCATCGGAGAGGAAGTGCAAGTTCACGACATCATCTTGTAGTTAACCAGAATCGTGGACATTAGTTTTTCAAAAGCAAATCAGCGATCAGCGATTTGTTGCGCTTAATTCACATTGTAATCGCTTCATCTGTTAATCGGATTTCTTAGAAGAAAAACACGTTTCGCTGAGAGACAATTGGATACGCAAGTAGCGAAGCGATTAGTTGAAGACGATTCTTGTTTTCGAAGAGGTTTGCGCCACTTTAGAAGAGAGACAAGGGATTAATTTGAAGAAGATTCGGCAGAGGTTTGCGCCACTTTGAGTAAGATCTCCTTGCGGCAAGGGATTTGACCGTGGGAAATCGGCACTTTTGCGCAAATAATGGGTTCCTATTACCACGGTGCGGATCTTCAAAGGATTTGCAACTCACCGCTGCCGCGGCGGCCACGGTGGAGGAGCAGTAATTCCTTTCATAATGGAAAGAGTGTTGGGGATCATTGGAAATTCAATACAGTGGACAATCATCATAATGCCCATAATTTCACTGCACCGCCTCCGAACGGTGCAGCTTCGAACGGTGGGCTCGCCAACGGTGGAATTGAAAAAGGGAAAACCAATTTCACGTGCTCCTTCGTCTCACGCCTCTTTCGCAGGAGCAGTAAGCGGAGTCAGAAGGCTGAATTGCTCAAATCAGCGATTGAGGTACAGTACAGAAGCGCTTCTGCAATTTCGTAATTGTAGTAATTACAGCGGCGCATCTGCCATCAAATAGGAAAGTTAATGAACCGTCATTAATGGGGAAATTAGAGGTACAAGACATTCTTCGTCTAATTTTTAAAACCATGAGCGAAATCGCTTCAAAAGTTTGGCAGCGATTGTATGGAGCTCAAAAACGAACTCTTTTCAAGCGTTTCTAATCGCTGCAAAATTATTATGGATTGTTGGATTTCGATAAAAAATTTGATTTTCTTTCTTTTCATGGGAGATTGATTTCTGTTTGGAATTGAATTTATTATGAGAAATTGGTTATTCCGGTCCCATGAAAAAATTCCCATTGTTACGGTTCTGGATTTTAAAAATTCTCAATTCTTGGGAATTTTAAAATTCCGAACTTAAAATTCAGGTTTTTCAAATGATACAAATGTAAATTTCTTGGGAACAATGACCTGGAGAGCTAGAAAAAAATGTACTGTATCTACCATGTCATTCCGTCCATTGTCTTTGTGGCGGTTGAATTTGAAATTGACGGAGATACGATCTACTGTCTCCCCAAACGTAATTTCCTGCCATTTTTCCTGTCACCGCAAACAGTAGCTCCTACAGTAAGACCACCATGATTCGAAATAACGAAATATTCATCGCTCACCATCCACAAATTACAGTCAATTTGAACTAGGCTTTCAGTAATTTCAATTCTTCGTGTCTTGTACATAGCAGCTCTTTTTGAAAGGCTGTATTATTGAATGAGCTTTCCTGTCAAAGATGTATTTGTCATTTTAATGACCCTTAAGTACCAGAGGACTTGGCCAAGTCCCACCTTTCGTCGTTAACGACTCCTGCCAACTGAGTCTCGGGTAATTGGAAGAGATGATGGTTATTTTAATTGAAATCATTGTCAGGGGGCCCTTTAAGGCCCTGCACGAAAACTAACAATAGAATATGCAGAATAGGGGTTTGAAGAAAGGGCACGTGGAGGCGTTGCATTATTGATCTTTGGCATTTTGAGGAAAGGGTTGAGAGCAAACAGGTGAGATGCAGCTTTGTTCAGGGCCTGAACAAAGGGCTCAGTGGGCCCTTGAAGCTCCCTTCCCATGACTTGATCCCTGCATTGCACGCTCCCTTAACTTTGCAGGTGAGAAGGGTCCCAAGGGAAATGCACTTTAATTAAAGGAACTCATCCTTAAAAAAGATGAGTACTTAACAAGATGATTTTCAGAAAACTTTCACTGTGAAAAATCAGGTAAAAAAGATGTTCTAAAACAGACTTTCACTTTTAAACACACACAAAAACGACTCAACATATAGAAACAACTTTCACTTTTAAACAGATTTAGAATTTTTAAAATTTTACGAACAGATTTTGAAAAAAAAACTTTCTCTTTTAAACAGATTTAGGATTTCAACATTGCACAAACAAAATTAAACTTTTACTTTGAATGGAATTTAAATCCCTGTTAATTTATTTTTAAACAAAAAAAAAGTTAAATATTTGCAAAATGAGAAGCTAATTAACATTTAATGACTCCTGCTTCGTTTACCTGTGTTTTTTCACCTGCGAATCCTTGTTGAAAATCAATCAAAATATTGTGAAGCTTTCTTTAATGCGAATGGGAAGCGTGAGAAACAATGGAGATGAATAGGCGAGGAGTTTCTTTTTTTTTTTATTATGAATGGTAATGACCCGCCTACATGAATGACCTGCAGATCTGCAGGTTCTAATCTTGCAGATGCAGGATGCAGGTGAGGTTGCAGAAAAGTAAAGGAAGCCTTTGTCCTCCACCTTAAGTCAACAGTAAAGTCCGTAAGGAAAAAAGGGGAAAAGTGAGAGTAACCACCAATTTAGCCAAGAAGAGGTCGTGACCAATTAAAAGTCTCAACCTCTTAAAATTCTCACGCACACTACTTATACAATATTTATGCGTAATTCCCTCACACAAAGGAATCTGCGTGTCCACTTCACATTTTTAATTCACAAGAACGAGAAGAAAATAAAGAATAGTTAAGAAGAAGAAGAAAAAAAACCAGTTTTTGAATCCAGGCTTTTACCATGCTAACCAAAAACCATTCATTTACATGACACTAAAAGTCGTATTTTGCACGAAAGAGTTTTTGTAACGTGCGTGACAAGGGAAATGCATGGGGGACTTGAAAATTGCTTTAGAAACCAAGTGGTAGAGTAACTGCATGATCCTACACGCGTTCGAATCTCAGCCTCAGCACCGTCAAAAAATAATTTCAACAGTTTATTTTCCTGGTTTTTAAAGGGTCTCCAAGCGAGCCCTTTGTAGAACAAGGGGACCTTTATATGGCCCTGAAATCTATAAATTTTTGGAAAATTTCTACATTTTCAATTTCTGTATAGCTTCAGTGATTTTCTGAAGATTTTGCTTGTAGAGTTGAAAATAATTTTCTATCTTGCGTTGGGCTTGTTTAGCCATTTTGTATAAAAAAAAGAAGTATTTTATAATCTGAGAACATCGTGTCAATGCAGGTCGCGATGTTCCGAGCGTTTTTTTTTTGTTTTCAATCAGAAACCTGTTGAAATTCGAGTGTTTAAAATGGTTTTGTTTATGTTTGTTTGTTTGTTTTCCCAAAGGGGTGTTTTTCAGGTGTGTAAAATTTTAAGAGTCACGTAAAGCCACGCAGCCATCCGTGGGTTTGTAGTGATGACAGATTTTATTTGGTTTGGAAATGAAGGCGTGTTAATGAAAGGTAAAACTTTTACGGTCACGCTCA
Source organism: Bilobella aurantiaca (assembly GCA_021029175.1). Classification (NCBI taxonomy): domain Eukaryota; kingdom Metazoa; phylum Arthropoda; class Collembola; order Poduromorpha; family Neanuridae; genus Bilobella; species Bilobella aurantiaca. The sequence goes on from VYYI01000816.1 coordinate 17,020, forward strand.
GCGCTTTTCCATTTCCAAGCGCGCTGAATCGCTGCGCGGCCCAATTTGAAAAACCCAATTTGACAGGGGCATTGTTCTAAAAACGAAACTTTGTTGGATCAAATTAAGAATCAGCCGTAATTTGACCCTGGACAAAAACAGAAGTTAACGAAGTTTTACGTCGCTCCCTAATCAGCTTTGATCCAATTTCAGCCCTATCACTGTTACCCAGAAAGAGAACAGAGGCTTCGTTTTATGTTCAGTTGCCAAACATTACCCTTACGGAGAACAAAATACTTGCGAACTTCGCAACAGTATCGAAATCCTAATTTTGTTGTCATCAACATTAATTACAGTAATTAAATCAAGTTGAGCCAGTGTGCGTTACTCGTTGATGAAATTCAAGTAATTACTGTTTTCGCTCCTCAAATGCTGCAAATTTTTTGCCCAACTTCAACGTTTTTTTTTTTGCACAAAACAGCAAATCTTGAATTTTTAGGCGTACTTTGACCCGCCTTGTTTTAAAAAACAAAACGAAAAAACGTGTTATGTTAATTGTGCGCGAAGTGTTTTAATTTCTTTGCAAATGATGTTCCAGAGTGGTAGAAAAACAGGCAATTTTGTAATGTTAATCAAGTTAGCGATGTTAGCGTGTGGTCATCTGCTAAACTAAAAAATTTTAATTATGATTTCACACTCTCGGGAATGTTCTTACTCGAGTACACATAAATATTAACATGGGAATTGAAACTCAAAATGTTAATTTAGCAAATGACCAGGTGGTAGATTTTCATTTTCTAGTTTTTTTTTTCTAATTAGTTTGTGTGCTTGCATTATTTTTATTACATTTACGCTTTACGCTTTTCTGAATGTTAACAACGTTGTTTTGCCGTTACAATGCAAATGACTTTCTTTTTTTGGTAAATAATCATAAAATGGAGATTGAGTGCTGTAAAAGTGCCGTTTCATAGTCAATGGCAGCGGATGCGTCTACTTTGCTTCGGAATTCATTTCCGCTCATTTTAAAAAGAGCCGCGCAACTGAAAGGAGGATTTTCAATTTTGTTAAAAGAGAAAGTTTTTTTTTAAGTTTAAATCCCAAAGTGAAAGTTTTCTTTGTCACAGCATCCAGCCTCCCGTCTTAAATCTTAAGTAACAAAAGGCGCTTAAGGATACTTCCTTCTATTTGCTCGTTATTTCGAAAAAAAAAAACTTTTCAAAATCTGTTTGAACGCTAGATGCGTGTATTTTAATGAAATTGGATATATTTGGCTATTGAGGAGGTTTTCTAAGGCTATTGAGATTTGAGCTTTTCTTTTTTTTTCAGTTGAAGAGACTTTCTCCCGCTTTTTTTTTCATTCAGACTTTCTCCACTTTCACCATTCAAACTAATGGCGGGGCTTGTGCCAATGTGGGAAAAGCTATGACAATGGAGCTCTTAGGAGCCCTTAGCTGGCGCCAGGGGGACTACTGAAGAAAGGGCGGGAATTTTCAAAAATACGATTCTCTCTCCTGGCGGGTTTGGTGCGTTTCACAGCAGAGGAAGTCATTGAGCACTTCCGGATGGTACTTTTGGGCCGCCTGGATTTCCATAGTTTCCATGTAAGGGAGGGGCCCTTATGAGGCAAAAAGTAGAAGGGTCCTTATTGCCGAGAAGTTAAGAAGGGATCTTAAGATCTTTTAACACTCTTCTGATGCCTCCCTCTTAACATTAAGTAGTAGGAAGAGCTCATCCAGACTTAAGACTCTCCAGCACGCTCCAGCACTCTCCAGCAGCATTTCTCTAGGAAGACAACAACTGGCGACAAAACTTTCTCTTTTGCTTTCTCCTCTGCTTTTAATGATTTTCTTCCCATTGTTCCCCACTTATTTTACTACCACTTTCACTTTCGGCTTGCGGATGGAAATGAAGACATAAAGTTCGAATGCTGGATTTCCTGTCTTTCTGAAACGCTAAAGTGAAAGTGACTTTCACTTTTGCGGAAATGTCGTGTCTATTCTTAATTAAACCACTTAAAACCTAGAAGTCAATTAAAGTTAAACTGGGTTTCGAGGATAATTGCTGATTTTAATCAAACTGGGAAATTGAACTGTTTACGCTTCTGCTCAAAATAAGGCTAATTGCTCTCTTTCGCCATACAAGTCAATTTCGTTTTTACATACTGCTGAAAGCCAATTAATTCTAATTTAAATTTAATTTGCAAAACTTAATTGCCAATTAAATTTTCGCAACGTTTCGCAACAAAAGTTTTCAAACATGTGAAAATCTTTTCCGTTTTCTTTTGAAATGTGTCTATTGTGTCTGTGTCGCGATTAAAATTTGTTTTATGTTGCGATTTCATGTGTAAGTTTACAACTTTGTATTTTTTTTTGTATAACTAAATCAATTTTAGGCTTTATTTTTAGGCGTTTTTAGACTTATTTCGTCATTTGGCCTTCTTTTGATTAGGTTAGCAAACAAGCGTCATGTATAGACAAAACGATTTAGAAATTTGAGGTTTTTTTTGAAGATTTGAAGAAGATTGAATGTGATTGGAGCAGTGCCCTTGAGTCCCACCAAAAGTGCATTGGACCGGAGGGAACCTTGAAGTGAGCCCTCAGAGAACCTGGAAGTGAGCCCTTAGAAAATGTTTTTTTTTGTGTTTTTAAGGGCCTTAGTCAGCAAAATCCGCTTTCTTGAAGTCTCTTTGAGCGTTGATAAATGGAGGGCGTCGTGCTCTTGATTTGATTTCTGTGGTTACAGCTCCCACCACTTTCCTTTCCATCTTCCAAATTCCCACTAAATTGAGCAAAGCATTTGAAACAGGAGGAATTCCAGGAAATTCCAGGGATGAAGATGATGTTGTGTTATTTTGGGCGGTAATGGAGAGAGAGGCCAGATGCTTTTGCTGGAGACTCCAGGATTCTGGAGATCCTGGAGAAGTCCTGGAGAACTGACAGGAAGAGCCATGGAAGCGCTTTAGGAAATTGAGACCCTTCCAAACCTCATTTTAGAACAGAAGCCCTACCCTCAAACCTTGAAATTGATATCCAAAAACATCAAATTGAGCAGGAGAAAGTTATTACCCAAAATTCACTTTCACCGAAACAAAAGCCCAGAGAGCTTTGTTTCCATCATTGCAAAAGGGCACTTTGCATCATTATAAAAGGTGCCCTTCAAGGGTACTTTGCATTATCAGACCCTTCAAGGATGCACTTTCAAGGGCTCACTGTTTTTGAGTCGACTGAGCATTGAAGCTCCAGAAGTTTTAATTGCGGAAGTGAAAGTTGTGCTCATAAAAAGGAAAACTTTTTTACAAAAAAAAATTGAGTTATTAAATTGCATAACTGAATCATGCAAATCTGATCAAAAACTTTTATTATTTCAAAAGAGAAAGTTGAAAAAGAGAAAGCAAGAAAAGAGAAAGTTTTTGAGGTTTTTACGACACATGAAAATTGTAGGAGCAAAGGGAAATCGTGGTGAATCAGCGTTTTAAGTTTGTACAACTTTCTCTTTGCTTTTTGTGGCTTTCACTTTCAGCGCTGTTTGTGCAGCGCTGCGGCGTTCCGTGCGTTTTCTTTTGAACTTTAAACTTGATGAATGAGTTAATTAAATCAGAAAATTAGCACTGCTCCCCCTTCGCTTCCTTTCTGTTTCCATTTCTCATCTTCAAACTCCCCGAAATCCGTTGTGGACCACATGAAAGATAACTGGCAACAGTGAAAAGGAGGGCGATTTGGAGAAAGTATAATTTAAAATAAATCAAAAACTTTCTCTTTCTATTAATTAACTCCCTAAGCTTTCCCCTTAACAGTCCTTAAATTTACTTTCTCCGCTTTTATCTCCTCGACTTGACACAAACCGTCAAAGCGACCCTTATTTTCATTTCATTAAGTCCCCCCCCACCCCCCCCACTTAAGCGAAGGGCTCAAAAACTTTCTCCCTTTGTTTTCTCTGAGCAAATAATGTTTCAATTAAATTAGAAAAACAGAACTCGAGGAGAATTTCCAGGGATTATGAAGTCAAGTTGCGGTAGCTTTCTCCTTGGCAGAGCAAAAGAATGGGTGCAAATTTAAGTGCTTGAGACAGTTGCTGGAGAATCCTGGAATTCTCCAGGACTTCCTCTAGCCTTTCCAACTACTTTTATGCAAATGACGTTGACATGTTCACTTCCGGTGAAAGTTGTGTCCTTTCACTCTCCTCTCAACATTACTTTCTCCATGAGCCCTTTATAACTGAAACATTTTGGATGCTTAAAATGTAAATAATGCTCTTTGAAGTCATTTGTCAGACGTCCCTTACGAATTCCCTGGGTGGTTCCGGCCCTGAAAATAATTGAAAGCCATTATCAAAATTAAACCTGAACCCACCGCCCCTCACAGAACCGCTCCCAATTTATCTTCATTTTCTAAAAAAAACACCGTGGAATTTAAAACAAAAAAAAGAACAGAAATTAGAAAAAACACAGCGAAAAAAAAATCCGAAATTTCTAAATCAGTGCTAGTACAAAGAGCTGCTTTTGTACGTTCTTTTTATTGCTCAGTACGAAAAAGAGAAAGTTATGTACAAATTATAAGTATCATTCCAAAAAAAAACTGGATCAAATTTTTCAAAATTTTTGACCGCAGGGCCTATGGTCATTTGCGAATTTTGAAATTGGTTATTTCCCGCCACTTTTCTTCTTGTTGGTGCGGGAAATACGTACACTTCAAAAATGTTACTGTTAGTAAATGACCACACGTCTGCATCGGGAAAAAGGTTTTTTTTAGATATTGAGTCACAGCTTCATTCTAAAAGTGATTTTTACGTTTTTGAACTTTCTCTTTTTCTACGTTTTTCGAGAAACGCTTTGTAGACAAAAGCCTTTTATCTTCCCCTTAAGGAGGAATATCACTTGATTTTCTAAAAAAAGAAGCTGTTCTAAAAAAAAAAGTTCTGTTCTAAATCGTAAGTAAAGAAAAATAGGGTTAAGAGGAGTTGGTTCTTCGCTTCATCTTATGTAAACAGCTCGGAAAGTGGAGGGACCCTTTTTCTGTAGCAAAAAAAAAAAATAAGTGGGAAGTTGAGGCTTTGATGATTTTTGGGAAATGTTGTTCTTGGCAGCTAGCGCTCCGCTTCCCCACTTTGCTTCATGTTTCTGTTCAGAACAGAATTAAATAACAACAGAATCAGAATCGGTGCGTAGCGGGGAGGCGACGCTGTTTTTTCAGCGATTTTGGATTTGCTCTTCTCAAACACCCTTTCCAGCGGCGCAGCTGGAAAAGAAATAACCTTTGAAAAACCGTGTTCTAAAAAAAAGTTGAACAAGAAGTTTTGGTGGCCTTAAAGTAGAACCTAATGCGGTAGGGCTTCCCGTTTGCCTCTATAGCTCTGTTTTTAGATTCAATTTGTTTATGACTTGGAGGAAGGAAGCTCTTCGATAAGATTTTTTAAAATTTTAGAACAGAGATAAGTTTTTTTAAAATTTAGAAAATGGGACTCTGAACCTTAACCAGAGTGTATCCAGCTTTAGTTATTTTGATAAGATTAAATGCGTGTGTGCGAAGGGCTTTAATTTCGAAACAAGCGGCTGCTTCCGCCGCCGCTTTGTCAGTATGGACACAAATGGATTTTTAAATGAATGGTTTAAAAAAAAATTTAAAAACAGCATTTCTAAAATGATGCTCTAAAATTTTCTGGGCGAGCATCTGTCCCAAGGGCCCGAGCTAAGGGCCTCCCTCAAGACTAATGACACTGGATAAGAATAGGCTGCTGATTTCATGGGCCCTTATTTTATTTGTATTGTTAAGAATTTAAGGGCTCTAGGCACAATTCAGAGAAGATTGAGTTAATTTTTTTTGTGGGAATGACACAAGGCATAGCTGTAGGGGGACAAGCTCACCGTGGAAGGGAAATCAATCACTTCCAGTGGTGCACCGTGGAAAAAACCGTGTTATTACCGTCTCTTACAAATTACGGTCGTAGGCATTTCCCTAATGATGTATTTATCTTCTTCAAAGAGAGCAATAGAGCTCTCCTTCGAAAGTTCTTAGAAAAGCACTTGAGGTGCTGATTATTTATTTTTCTATTTTTATTTTTCCAGGAGGGGCCTGGAAGGGGCCGCGGGTCATCTGGCCTCGTACTTTCAGCGCAAGCGCCAACTGAACAGCAGAAAATCAGCGATTTTCCTGTTCCAGAAAAACAGCGATTGAACCTCCAGTGCCAGCAAGAAGATCCCACGTACTCTGATCCCATTGAAGAAAATCAGATCATTCGTCTCCGAACCAGCTTACTCCAGGAACGGCTCGATGTGCTGGAAACGCTTACGAAGAACTGTCAAAATTGGCAGAAGGAAGAGAAGCAGGAGGCGGAAGCATGGATGGACAAGTTGACCTCTCAGGTCACGAGGTCATTGACCCTTCAGCAGCTCATGAAGTCAGAGGTCGAGAAGTTGCAAGACAGGGTACTTGACCTGGAGTCGCACAATAGGGCTATGGCCACCATGGTTGTACCCACCTTGGTAAGTAGACCATTTTTGTCACTATGCATTGTTGTAACAAAATATGAACAATCTTGTTCATATGAACAATTTTCAAAAACTAGGTGAACAGTGCTCAATAAAGTAAAACGACTAGTGTTCGCAAAATACTTGAACAGCATTCACAAAAGTCACTGAACAGCGTTCACAAAGTAATATAAAAAAAAAAGTGTTCACAAAGTGAACAGCATTTCCAAATCACATGAACAGCAGTGTTAAAAAAGTACATGAACAATCTTCACCAAAAGTACATGAACAGTATTTACAAAGTGCGTTCACGGTGCAATCAGCGTTGACAATGCACATGAACAACGTTCATAAAATGAACATTGTTCACAATGTTCACCTGAACGCTGCATTTTACGGTGCTGTAGCATGAGGCGACAAAAGTAGCAGTTTAATTAACTAAAGTATTCCTTAACTTCCCGTGCATTTTTTTTAAATAAGCTACCTGTCGCTGCTGAACTCATTTTTTAAATCTTGTTTAAAAAAAAGTTTGTTACATTTTCAAAATTTTAAAACGTCGGAACAAACATCTATCCTTGTCCTCATTAGCATTGTGTCACCATTCCCCCCCATGTTAATCACGGTGCACCGTGCTACTGTGCACTTGAACTTTTAGAGGGTGATGTCACTGGGTCTGATGACAAAGCGATGTTGTTTGTTTGAAAAGTTAGAAAAGAAGTGACAGGGCGTGTTTTAAGTGAGAAAACAAATGACAGCACATTTCAGGTTTTCAAACAGTGAAAAACAGCGGCCTTATTTTCCACGGTTTTTCACGGTGGGCCTAAAATTAGAGGCAAAACTTTGTCAATTAATTTGAGCAGCACAAAAGAGGAAATGTCCGAAAAGGAAATTTGTGAAGTCGTGCCGTCGTGACACGACCTTCAATTTAATGAACAGGCATTTAGAGGCTAATCGCTGTCTTTCGAGTCGTGCGCACCCTGTTGACATACCTTGAAAAATCAAGGCGTGCCACCGCCGCGGCTTCTCCATCAAAGGCAAAACTTTGTTGTTGGATGATTAATCTTACTCTTCCAACCGTTGTGCGTTTCAATCATGAAAAGTTTTGGCGTTTCTTCATTTCCGGTTGTTTCATGAGACGTCAACGGTGGAAAGACGCCGTGAATTCGAAGAACACGGCGCCAGAGCTACAGGCCGTCGTCAATCAAAAACGGTTTTTTTTCTTCTTGCTTTTCCACTTTGGAGATGATCCAAAAACGCCCCTCCTTCCCTCCGGAAACTTTCAAGACAGCGATCGCCGGAAAAGTGCATTCTGCGGATCGTCGCGTGTCTGACGCTGGAAACAGAATCGGTGTACAGAGCATTTTTTGTACAAAATGAGAAAGTTTACATCGTTTTCCCTAAAATGTGATTAGTCAAAATGCAACCACTTGTCACCCCATAGCATTCATCAAAAATTCAACTAATTTTGAATTATCCCTTAAGTTTAGCACAGTTTTGCTCGTTTTTCGGACTTTCTCTCCTTATATGCCGCACTTAAAAAAGGCTCTGTACATTCCATTTCCAGAAAATTTCCATGAAATAAGAATTGAGTGAAAGTTTTCGTGGGTGAAAGCAGGAGAAACAAGAGGAGGAAATGATGGGAAAATGAAATATTGAGAAAAGGGCCCCCTCCCCTTGATTGACAGAAAGGCAATCAGGGGACAAGGGAAACTTAAGCACTCCGCCGCGCACAACTCTACTTGTGCCTCATGCTGCTTTTTTTCAACGGAAGGACGTATTTTTCCATTTAAAAATTAGGCAACAACCGTTTCTCCCAAAAAAATCACTAATGAATCATCACCTT
>VYYI01000817.1:0-25291 GCA_021029175.1 Bilobella aurantiaca
CCCCCCCCCCCCCCCCCACATTGCTTTACTGCTTATGTAAGAAGAATATACAGATATGTATGTATGAAAAAAAGTTGAGAGAGAGCTTTAAAATACATAGTGCTTTGCTTTGCAGTAATTTGAAGCTTTAATTGGCAATTTTTTCATTAAACTATTTTTGCAGTTGTGGTTGCGAGGAGTGCGTGACCTCAAGGCAAGAAGATTCGCTGCGACATTCCCGTTCTCGGATCAATTCCTATCGGGCTTTGGCAAGTCCTTCCCTAATTGCCCTATCTTCCAAGGATCCAATCCTCACGGCCTTCGAACTGTCATGGGAACTGCGCAGGCTCTTCTTTGCCGAACACGAATTCAAGGCAGAATATATGGTAGGTTCGTTTACCCGCCATGCGCAGCGCACGCTGTTCTAATCAATCCGCCTGTCATAGGACGGGGCTGGTTCGGCTAGTCTTCGGCACTGTCTTTTTACCAGCAAAGGAGTGCGGCTACCTATTTCCGCTAAAATCATCTTTCTGTTAAGCGGTAGTCGGGTTCCATGAATAATATTAATTTATAAAATTAAATACCATATAAAACTAAGTTTGGAAATGAAAAAAAAAACTAGAATAATCACAAAAAAATCCTGTCATGTCCACTGTATTGTACCCTTAAGCACAAGAGCGTCCTTTCTGCTCTTGGCTTTCGCTGTTTACTTTAGGATTTCGCGGGTATATATGAATCACGCTTAAAGCTTGTTCAAGGCCTCCAAGTTTTAAATAATCCCATGAATAGTAACTAGACAAAGCGTAGTGAGAAGGATTTCAAAGCTTTCACCGCTTCCGGAGTCAATCAGCGAATTAAAAAAAAATTCTAGAACTCATCAGTCTTGAATTCAGAGAAGTGAGAAATAGGATTAGGAACAACCCGTTACATCGCTTCCTGAACCCCGTATGTCCACAGTCAAAACGAAGTTTTGAATAATGAAGCGTCCTAGAGGGAGCTTCTGTTTGACTGGAAGAAATCAACCAGAAAATTTTGTCAGACTTTCTGGGCCCCTCCTTTCGTTTTGACTTTAAAAAGAATGAAGTCGGGATTTCAATGAAAGTCGAAGGAGGATTTATGGGGCTAATAAAGGGATACAAGAATTTCCACTTTATGCATTTTTGATGCTCGGCACGTAACCATATGCATTGAATATTTTCAATCGGCAAGAAATGTGCAAACCAAAGTAAGGTAACCCGCATCGAATAGGAAAACATAAAGGCACGTGCGAACTGTTTTGAATTAAAATTCAAGCTTGTATATTCCTCAACGATCGATTAGAACTTACTTCCTGATTACACTATTCATGTTATTTTCTACAAAAATTGATTTTTTTTTTATAAAGTAACTTGTTAATACCGTTTAATTATGCCATTTTTCTTTGTACGGTATGTTTGAGTCTTTGAGTGAAAAGAACAACCACATAAACCAAACATTGTTACAGGAAATTTTGCCAGTACCTAGAATTGATGCCAAAACTGAGCTTAATATTTTTTGAAGCGTGATTCTATTAAATCTAATTCCAAAGTAATGTATACAGTTCGTTAAAACCTGGGATTTTAGAAAACGTGAACCTGATCTATTTTTATTGGTTGTTCCGTCTCTTCTTCGCTTCTATTGGCCAATTCTATTTGGATGCAAAGTACCGGAAACGAGTGTGGGCTTTTGGCAGGAAATGATAGATGTGGGCAGAATTTTAATCTTTCGTGGGCATCTGTCATAAAACTCCCTTTAGGACACGTCTGTCCTCACACCAGGAACTAAAACAGATTTATGCCATCTAGGATCAGCGTCCCCGGACATAAACCTCGAAAAATGTAACTCCCTTATCGCCACACTCCATTGACACGGTAGTAAGCCTCCCGAAAAGAGAAATGTCACTCACAGTTGAACAAGAGGTCACTTAAGGGCAGCCATCTTGTCTCACAAAATTCCCAAAACCCAAACACTCAATTTCAGACTGCAAGCATATCCAGAATTTTGGCACATCCATAAATGTATTATAGCTTAATTTGGAACTCTGGCAGTACAAGACAAATGCATGGAGGAGAATACACATTGATTTATTGGCACAGATTCTCAATTTTGAAAAATTGAAAAGTTGTCGAAACCATCGGCAAAAATTTTCTCCTTCATTTCATTTTCCTTTTAGATTCCCAAACTTTCACTTTTGATTTTTTTAGTGAGAGGCGTCGGAGAGAGAAAGTATTTGGAGTTGAAAAAAAAAATTGTTGAAAAGTTTTTGGCAATCGCTATTAATCATTGTCTTCCCATTTTAGCGGCTGCAGTTGAACTAAGAATATATTCTAAACAAAGCAATTTTTTTCATCCAATTCTAAGGGTCCCGCTTTCGTGTAAGCAAAAAAACAAGTAACGGTTAACCGACGTAGTTAATTAATACTTCTGTTCAAGAAGATTTTATAAACGGAAATAACCTTAACAGAGGATTTTGAATTCCTCCTGAGCATAGGGCTGTGCCTATTTAGAACTATAGTTTGGAAGTATTCAATAAATTCCTTGTTTCAACTTCTACACTATTACATGTTTTACTTCATTTTGTATCGTATTTGTCTAGCAAATTACATATGTATATCTGTCTATTCAGTATTTTCCGCTCTATTTTCTTCTCTATTTTTTTGTTTCTACTCAATTACCGGCCTCCGCTTCCAATTACTTTGTTGGAACGAACGAGCAGAGAAAATAATCTCGCGTTGTTTCTTTCCAATTATAAATCTGCGTAAGAAAATGCTTTCAAATAGGCAGAAGAAAAATTTATGAGGAAGCAGTGTAATCGATTTGAAGATGAATATCTTGGGAGCGGAGCTTTGAACAAAAACGTTACCTTTGAAGAAGTGAACTCAAATAAATCTTTTTTTTTAAATTCTCGCTCACACTTCTAAGTTTATTATCTTTTAATAGCCCCTCGGATCCAATCAAAGACTCGAAAGTTTCGACGGCTCATTCTGTGGAATTCATTAGTTTTGAAATGAGGCCTTCTCCTTTTATTTAGGACATCAAAGGGCGGATGGATTGTTTTGCGACGGCCCTGCTGGATCACACGCGTGGGTCGTACGAACTGGAAGTTCTTCTGAACCACGATCCCACGGGACCCGCCTTTGAGCACGGTGAACGCATGCATCTTAACAGACTCAAACTGGCCATCAAGTTCCGCCAGAAGAAAGTGAGTGAAAGTCAGTTGGCCAAGGCACCATTTCCTGTTTCATTGTTTTCTTTGCAGTTCGTGGCTCATCCCAATGTTCAGCAGCTCCTCGCCTCCATCTGGTACGAAGGACTACCGGGATTTCGACGGAAGAACATGCTGCTTCAGGCTTTGGAAGTCATTCGAATCGGCCTCTTGTTCCCACTATTCTCCCTCTGCTATATCATTGCACCAAAGTCAAGCATGGGACAAACCATGAGAAAGCCCTTCATCAAGTTCATCTGCCATTCCGCATCATATTTTACGTTTCTCTGTAAGGGCTCTTCCGTTAATATTCAGTAATTCAATACCCTTCTCAGGGACTGAAAAGCGTTACAAGGGTACTGAATGAGCTCGGAATTATTTTGACGAAGGAATTGACATTACGGCGTCTATTGGCAAAGTAGAAGAGAAAGTAAGCGGGAGTGGCACAGATTTAACAAGTAACGAAAGGATCTTTCCCCGTTGCCGGATTTAGGCTACTTTTCACCGGATTTGTGAAGAAAAATTTAATAAGAAGGAGAATGAACTTGATTTAAATATTCAACAACAAATTCTGTCAAATTACCCATAGGTAGTAACTTTCTTTTTCAGTGCTATGCTCTAATTAGTGATCGCATTCTTTTTGGCTCAATTTTGCCTTTTGGCTCCAATTTGTGTCTTTTATCCAAGCGCATTAGATGTAAGTTTTCCTGCTCTAGAATATTGCCTCAAGTCCAAAAAGTGAAAGTAGCTGTCTGGAGTATTCGTTGTTTGGATTGGAATGGGCGGCAGCGGCGGGGCGGTTACTCGTATTCTCTTGATGATCTCCCATGTCCCTTCCTGCCGCTTCCGCTCTTCGTAACGAGATCTCCATTGTAGACAGTTTATGATGGGGAAATAACCCGAAATCTACAATAATGGACCGGCCGAGACTTCAAGATCTTATTGACTTTCCGGTTTAAGGAGGCGAAGGGCGGAAGTGGTGGGGGCGGGGCAGAAGATGATGTGAAAGTGAAAGTGTCTCTGGGAGAACCATTGAATTACATGAGAGTAAGCTGGGCATTGGGTATGCTGATAGACTTTTAAACGAGCCCTTTCTTCCGAAGAAGGATGGAAAGTACGTGAAAATCGGGTTTCTATGGCAACTGAATAGGCACTTCCCAACGCCCTGGTCAGGGCTCAAGGGAGATAAAGTCCACAATTTTGGTTGACTGCTTTCTCCGTAATTCGATGAAAACGACTTCCTCGTATTCGTCTTGGCTTTACCTCACGACGTGCCCAGGAGTGACTCCACTTTTACTTTCACTTGTCACCGGGAGGAAGGAAATCAAACATTGACTTTTTCAAATCAAAACGTTTTCTCAACAACCCAACCACTTTCCCTTTCCTCTTCAGCCTTTTATGCGGGAGCTAAAGAGAAATGGCCTTTGTTCAAATCAGTTATTCAACTACATTTTGCAATTCTGAGAAGTGTTAAGGGCTCAACCCTTGCCAACTTATTTCGAGGAGAAATTAGCATTAAAATGAATAATTTAATTTTTTGACAGTTTTATTGATACTGGCGAGTCAGCGGTTTGAGGCCTTTGTGGTCCAGTGGCTTGGATCCGACAATCTGTCCAAATGGGTTTCCACAGACGTTACGACCAAACGAGGGGCTCCGCCATCTTTTGTAGAGTGGTTCATTCTCGCATGGGTCACAGGTAAATTATTATTCTTAAATCATTCTCCAGCACCCTCTCTCTTCTCAATCAGGTCAAGTCAATTGTCAACTTAACGTTTTAAACTGACCTCGTTGTTTTTGGAATACGGCAATTATAACTTTCATTTTGAGCAATCCTCTATTATAGAAAAACCGTAGCGTGCGTGACAAATGTGTGTGTGTGGGGGGGGGGGGGGGGGGGGGAGGGGGGGGGGGGGGGGTTACGCAGAGAGAATTTTTTGGTAACGTTTATGAGCCAGTGGACGAAATGCGCAATGCGCCTGAAAAGCCGCACTTCTCTTCTTGGTTGCACAAACAATTTTCTGTATACTAATAAACGCTAGAGCTGAGCTGGGCATCGCACTTAATTAAACTCTTAAAATTAAATTCTCCTGTCCGCTAATCTCCGTCCTTATTAGGAGGGGTGTTTTACTAGTTTCAATATAATTCCAGCATATTTGTGCAATAGTTTTGAAGCGGTTTCAAAAGTAATGAATTACGTGCGTAAAATGCACAATGTCAAAATAAAATCAATGGGTTTTCAATAAGATTTTTTGAGAAAGAAGAATTAGAGTTGTGCAAGTGAGGTAGAAATGAAGGTGGAATAGAATTTCAGACGTTTCCCCAATTTTTTTCGGTTTCTCATTGGATCCAATTCTAAAGTAGCTCCGTGGGAAGCTGCCATTTGCGGAGGTATAAATTAAGCGTTTAGGTTACCGATCGCTTCCTCAGATATCAAACCACTCTGTCGCTCCACCATAAAATCCGACGTCGAGTTATAAAAATAAGTCAAAGGTTGCCTTTATGCCTCCACAGGGTTGATCTGGAGTGAAATCAAGCAGCTCTGGGATGTGGGTTTGCAAGAATATGTTGGAGATATGTGGAATATTCTTGACTTTGTCACCAACTCCCTCTATGTCGCCACCATATGCCTCCGAGTGGTCGCCCATTATCAGGTGAGTTGTAGAAGACGACACGACTTGGAAGATGAGGAAATTGAGATATGACGCGCTGATTAATTGACTTAACTTTCCCCTATTCCAGGTTCAGAAAGAAAAGGAGCAAGGGGCACAGGGGGACTTGGCCCGAGAAGATTGGCACACGTGGGACCCCATGCTCATCGCCGAAGGACTCTTCGCCGCTGCAAATATTTTTAGGTGAATCAACTTTCATTCTATTAACACCACCGCCGCGGCGGATTCAATATATCAGTCTTGATATTAGACTAAATAAGCCCTAAATTAGCTCTTAAAAACTTTGGAGATTTACAAACTGTTTTTCCTCTTCAGGAAAAGCAGAAACGGTTGCAACAAAAAAAATAGCCAAGCAAACCGTATGTTTTGGTTCTGAAATACGCTTTGTTAATTCGCTGTCGTTTCTTGCTACAGAAAATACTTGCCTACTTATCGTAAAATTATTATTTAAAATGATCTTTTAATGCCTTTTTTCGAATCGGTCAAACACTTATTATGTTTTGTATTGTTATTTTGTAGTATTCAAATTTGTATTGTGAAAAAAATTATCCAAAAACTTTTAGAATTTTTTTTCACAGGATGATATTCTGCTTGTGGGTCGTCGACCTTAATCTGAAGGGAAATTAAATTTGGATTGGGGAGAAAGTGATGGGGTTCATAAACGTAAAAGAAGGACATAAAATCCATATGGCATCCCTCCATTTTCAATGACTCCATTTGATGTGCACTTTGTGCTCTGAATGAGGAAAAATGAATAATTTTGTGAACTGTAATGACTGGAAAGGGCCATGGGAATTGCTCATTTTTGATGGAGAGGAACTGACCCTTTCTTTTGAAGACAATGACAGATAGCTTATGAGGATTCGTAGTTAAGTTCTCCTTCCTGTCACTCCCTTCATTTCTAAGGGCTCCATCATGGGAAATAAGGGGAAATGATGAGGAGGGGAAAGTAAGAGAAAGCAGACAAAGAGGCTGATGGCGCTCTGCTCTGCTGAGTTCTGCAACATTTTGCTACAAAGCAATTCCAATGCATCTCAATTCTGTTTAGTTTCAGAGAAAGCAATTCCAACTCTGTTCTTGTCTCAATCCCACTTTCTTTGACAGCTCACTCAAACTTGTGTACATCTTCTCTGTGAATCCCTATCTGGGACCCTTGCAGATCTCCCTCGGCCGAATGGTGATGGACATCATGAAATTCTTCTTTCTCTACATCCTCGTCCTATTTGCCTTCTCTTGTGGTAAGAACATCATTCATTACAAACATCCTTTAATCTGTTGCCACAGAGTAGTAGACAGGGAGTAGGGAACAGTCTTTTCAAGGGAGTTGAAAACTAGACAATTCGCAAGTGAAAGTAGAGAAAACTCAATGTTTCTGGACTCATTCACTCCTAAATTTTGTGTTCATAATTCAAATGAAGAAATTAGCTTTATTCATCGTTAGAAATGCTCTTTGGTACAAAATCTTTTACAATATTTCTCTCCATTAATCAAGTCCAATAATCCGGTGAAGATTGATCTGAAGAGCGAGATCGGGATGTGGAAAATAATATTTTAAAAATCAAGATTGGAGCTAGAATTTTTCACCTTTGGTATGCCATTCGTCGTTATTTATGCCGGGTAAAATTTATGAAGCACTTTGTTGAAGCTGTATGCAAGATGAGACCCTTAGGTTTTGATCCTAGACTTAAGTTTGAGATAATAAATCAAGAAGTGCTAAATTCCTGACAGATTCCGTCAAGGCAATTCGCTTTTCCTTCCATTTGACTCCTGATTTACTCCCTTCATTTTCATTTGGAAAAGACTTTTGTTTGTCTTGGGATGAAAGGAATTGGCACTGTTTGATCTTATTAGTTCCCACTTCAAACGCCCTCCACCCCTTCCTCCACTCTAATTAACTCCCACCAATTTCTACTCAACCCTTCCAACAACAAAAATGGAAAAGGTACTGTCAACGGAAGTATAGACAGACGCTCAGTTTCATTACTTTTCAAACGATTTCTTCTCTGAATATCTGAAGTTATAACCTATTCACAATTACTAGGCTGCATGCACTCGTTTGGAAAAACTGCAACAATTATTGCAGGAATTAAAATAAACAAATTTCATGAACCATTCTTAATTCATTAGCTTAACCGAAGTAATCATTTTTATCAGTTAAGTCCTTTTGTGAGCGGATTCCCCAAATTAATTTAGAATTGCAAGCTTTATAATACTTCTACTAATTTTCAATTTAAAATTATAAGTATTTAACACATTAACCAAACTCTCTTATAACCCTCAATTATACGAAGGGTGACAGCATTTGTCGTTGAACTCGTTGAAGCAGTATCGACTGCTTCAAATTCCAACATATCACATTTTATCTTTTACTTTTTCGATTTTTTTTTACGAAATTGTTTTGAATTCTTGGAAATTTCATTTCAGGAACTCGCGTTAGCTTTAATGGCCTAGGGAAACGCCTACTTTTCCCTGGAGAAAGTGGTAAAAACTTTGAGAGAACCTTGGACTCTCCAAGTGATTCTTAATGACAACCCATCCAAAGCATTTCAATTACCAATTCACCTGTCACTTTTCACAAATGGAGCAGTCACGACTCCCTTTGATGTGACACTTGAAGGGGACATAGCATCAAAGGGAATGCCAAGTCCCATTTCAAATTACCTCCTTCTCACTTTAAGCTTAAATAGCAGTGACTTCGATATTCAATTAATTTTTCAATTAGAGAGCAACATTGGATGCGGAATGGGAATTCTCAATTGAATGCAAACAAACTCTTCAAAGAATAATTGAATGCAAATTACAGGTATGAATCAATTGCTATGGTACTACGCCGACTTGGAAAAGAAGAGATGTGAGGGCCTTCGAATTGAAAGAACGAATCCCAATGGAACTGGTGACTTCCTGGAACGGGACCCTGACAGTTGCTACCTAGCAAGAAGGTTCTCCAAGTAAGTTTTCATATGAAAATTAATATCGCCAATCAAAAATTACCAATTTCAAATTATGCCGTTTCTTACTCTTTTCTTTAGTTTGTTCGAAGGATCGCAATCGGTAAGTTGAGATAACGCTAAATCTGGAACCATCTTTGCAGAAGTTGACTTTTCAAAAAATTTTAAACAGCTCTTTTGGGCGGTGTTTGGACTCATTGAGCTGGAAAGCTTTGAATTGGCAGGGATCAAAAGTTTCACAAGGTTTTGGGGCCTACTTATGTTCGGATGCTTCTCAGTGATCAATATCGTTGTGCTCCTCAACCTCCTCATCGCCATGATGAATCACTCATACCAATTAATTTTTGTAAGTTCAGCATAAATTGATTGAATCATTTAAAGAAATGTGTGTACAAATCCATACTTTTCGACATCTCGAAATATTAATATTCGCATGCGCTGTACTCTACTGACGGAGCTGAATAACTCTGCAAATCGAATTGTTTTCCCGGAAAAGGCTGTTTGAATGTTTAGTAATCTAATTTCCAAAATGCATTTACTCAGAAAGAGGGTGTGATGAAAGCGATATAATTTTTTTTAGAATCACAGGGTAAGCGGTTTTTATGTTGTTGCAAAGCATTTGCGTTTGTATGTTTGACTTGAGCTGGAATGAGTTCATTTTACGACTGTTTTGACACGCGGAGTTTATATGTTGCTGATTGTTTGGAATGTTTAGGAAAAGGCAGATGTTGAATGGAAGTTCGCAAGGAGTAAATTATGGATAAGTTACTTCGAAGAAGGCAAGTCGCTGTTTCAAAAACTGTTTTAAAATAATATTTTGAGGTTTATATTGTAAAATGGTCACTATATTCCCTTTGCTAGGTGGAACGGTTCCGCCACCATTTAATATCATTCCCACTCCTAAAAGCATTTGCTATATTTTGAGGTGGACATTCAAAAAAATTTGCCGCTTCTCCACTGCAGCGAAAAGGGAGCACATCCGAACGATACGTGTAAAGCAAAATTCTAAAATATGATTTTTGTTTAAGTCTTATTAATCAAAACTAATTAATTTTTTTTTTTATAATTTTTTATTAATATTTGTATTTTTGGATTTCCTTTAGAGAAAAGTCATCCAGCAAAGCGAACGGGATTTCAGGTATCAGGTAATCGCTTGTGCAATTTCGCAATATCGAGAAATACCTTAATTTTAAATAGGATTTAAATTCAAGCGTTACTGAGAAAAGTTGTTGATTCGTTCAGAATATCATGCGTAATTTGGTAAGGCGGTACGTAACCTCGGAGCAGCGACAGGCGGACAACCAGGGTGTGACGGAGGACGATGTTAACGAAATAAAGCAAGACATTTCAGCCTTTCGATGCGAATTGATGGATGTCCTCCGCGATTCTGGCCTCAAGGTCAAAGACCCTGAAGGCCTAGGGACAGGTTACATTTTAGCATTGACAGCTTATGGACACCGCAAAACTTCATTTCATACTTTCGGATACCTAGGTTCTGGTGGTAAGAAGAATCGTCAACGGGAACGCCGTCTAATGAAGGGATTCAACATTTCCACGGCTGCCCCGCCCTCATACACGACGTTTCTTATGTCGGAAGTTGTTGAGATTGAAACAGACCAGGATCCGGATGCTGTTCATTACGACAAGCGATCCCCCAAGGTCAATATCCAGAAATATCACACCAACAGTTTTTGGATTTAATAATTTTCTTCTGCAGACAAAGCTGGCTCGCCTTGCAAGAATGGCTGGTGCGAAGCGAGAGATGTCCAAGCGAAAGTGGGGAACAATCATTGAAGCGGCCAAAAATGCAGGGATGTCCAAAATCACAGGACGCACGAGATCAGAAGACTCCGTTTGCTCCAATGCCAGTCAAGGGAGCTTGCGCCACCGCCGAAAATTGCAACACCAAGCAACGGATCCTACGTTAGAACAATTTTATTGTTGGATTTAGAAATCGTGATTTTACTTTGAGAGATTTAGAAAGTTGATTGGTAATGAAGATTCCATTTTTAATTTAGGAACTCAGTCTCAAGCAGCCTTGCAGCACATGACACGAGTACAATCGGCAGGAAGAAGCGCGAAGGGTTCGCGCGAAGCCGCCCAAGCGGAATTCCAATGCCACTTTCAATGCATTTAGCACGTTTCCGCTTTCGAGATGGCGGACCCCAAGTTGGTTTAGGAATGAGCCAGAGCCTTGATGGTTGCGAAAGGTCAGAAGAAGGGTCATTCGAAGAGGTCAAGGTCAAGCGAACATCAAGCGCCCCTTCGAGAGATGGGAGTACTACTCCGCCTTCAATAAATCCACCATCCACTTCCGGAAACTCAATATTCGCAATTACTTCAGCCGCACTCCTGGCCGAAAGCGCACAAAGATCGAGCTCTACCTTTGAAAAGGACAAGTTACCAGTTTCAGCTGAATTAACGCCAAAGTCTGCCGAACACGTTTGTTTGGAACTAGAAACTGAAACGATTCCTCGCCGGAAATCGAGAACATCTCCGCAACCGCTCAAGCCGATACGACCTAATGGCTCAAGTAACGCAGTCCACAGCTCAAAGCTTCAGGGGATCGTTCAACCAATCAAAACTTCAGCGACTTCTTCAGGATGGCTCTAAACTTATCGTAATATTAATTTATAAACTTCCTTTCAAAAGTTTCACTCTAACAAAAACAGTCAGATTTCTTTGTGATTCTTTATACCTGGCTAGTCAAGTTTCAAGAAACTAAGTCAAGTTTGTTTATAATATTGATCACTATTAAAAATCTTCTTAAACGCTGTCAATCTTTCATAATAATTAATACTCGTATTTAATTGATGTGGAACCCACAAGTCAGGAATTGTGATTGTGTGCGAATTCGAATTCCAAACCAAACCAAGCGTTTTATCGGGAAATGGGTAATAAATAGCATGAATATTGTATAAAAATAAATAAAATAAATGAAAATGCATAATACGAGCTATATATGATTATTTCACTACTTAAGGAACCGAAAATATTATTCAAAGTTTTAGTCATACCAAGCCAAAAATAATTTTGATGTCACGATGATTTTAATAAAATTTGAACAATGGAAAAAATTTAAGATTTAAGCAGCGTCACCGTTTAAAATTTATTTTTTCTTAACTACGAACCCGTAAAGGGAAAAGAAAGGAAAAGAATTAGCTTCACGTTGATATTTGAAGGACGCTTTTAGTTTCGTTTTGAAAATGACACATGGAACACTCGGTACAGCATGACGTGAAAAGCAACCTATGTTTCTCCATGAAGACGAGGCGCAGGGACCGTTGGCAGCGTATCGATCGCTAGCATATGGATGGAATTGTGGAAGTTTTCTTTAAGTCCCACAAAAACATATCCAAGGTCGAATAACACGAATGCCCTTTTTCCAGTACGTTTAAATCGAAATATTAAAAGTAAGGCATTCGCTTTCTTCAAGATTCTAGAAAATACTTTTTTTTAACCAAATCTCACTAGGAGATGCTACTTAAAATATTTTTTCTATGGATGTTGGTAATTTCAAACGCAAATGGAAAACGGAGCCGGAAATTGGATGATATAACTTGTAGTACCGTAAGTTAAGTGATTCAATTTTGAAGTATTCAATTTAAGTCACATTTCTTGGCTGCTTTACAGTCGGATTTCTACTACGATTTTACCGAGGTACAAATTACAATTGACACAAAGAATGTGTTGACATGCTTCAAAATGTCTTCAGGAGATTTCTTTGTAGTGTGATGCAGGGCGGGGCCGATGGCGTGTAGCGATTCCAGCGTCTCCATCCTGTGAGGGAGTGAACCCACCAATTCCACCGAAGCGGTTGGATGAGTGCTGTGCGTATTAATGTACTAAGGTACAATATGTGCTTTTAAAACGAAAAGTGACCATTTGCATGTATTTTAGTCAAGTCTTGTGAGGCTGGACATTTCCTAAATCTGGAGACCGTGGAATGCGAGGAATGTGCTCCAGGAACATATTCATTGGGCGGCGGCCTGCGCTTCGACGAATGGGATCCTCTACCAATGGGATTCAAGTCACAAGTCGAGAAATTTAGAAGCGTGTTTTCAACCTTAGGACGACAATTCGTGGGACTTAATTGCAGCAAGTTAGTTAATACCACTTTTTGTTTGTGAACAGTTAAATTTGACGCTTTGATGATATTAGATGGGGCTGGAGGCCGAAAGGGGACATGATTTTGAGCCAAGGAGGGCCATGCGTAGCGACGCTTCTGTTCAGCGCTGATTTGGTGAAGCCCGGAAGTCTCAAGTTTACGTATCAGTATTCAGATGACAGCGTTTTATTTCAATTCGAAGTAAGCTGGGTTACATGGGTTAACTTGGGTTATTGATTTTGGGCACCTCCATGATTCAATGTTACCCCAGGCTAACAGTGAGCAATGCGAGAGTTCAAGGGAAGCAGAAGGAAGTCGTTGGCCGCCATTAACGGGCGAAGGGGTATGGCGTACGGAGGAAATATCGTTGCGCACGGGCCACAATATTTTTCAATGGAAGACCATGGGAATTGACTCGCATCGACCAAAGCCAGTCATGATCAAAAAAATTGAAATTGATGGTATTTTTACTAACTGTAACCTCTTGCGATTTAGTTAAATCTTCATTTGACTTTTAAAGATTTTGGGAAATAGATTGTAAGCGAAAAAGACTTTAAACTAAAATCGTTTTTTTTTCTAGCCAAAATATATGGTGTAAATATTTTCAGGGGTTGGATACACTTCGACCTGCCTGCCTTGTGCTGGTGGAACTTGGAACGACCAATCCGCGGCCAAGGAATGTAAACCGTGTCCTGCAAATACATTCAGCGTTCCTCACAGCAATGCAACGAAATGCATCCCTTGTAGTAAGAACTTTTATAGGGAATAAATTGTGTACTCTTGACCTATGACCGAGTATTTAAAATTGACAGAGACAGAAGAGTATTCGGAAGTAGGCTCATCGTCCTGCAAGAAGCGTCCATTCTGCTCGGCTAGTGATTTCTATCATCTAAATACACCATGTAATTCTAAGAATCAGGTAGTTTTAAGTCACGATATTTAACATTAATTAAAGATATACTTTAATTTAACTAACTTAATTTAATTAATATTACAAGAAGCTTTGTATTTATCCGATCAATTTTAGACGAGAATAATCTACAAATGGATTGAACCCAAAATTTGTCTTGGAGGTGGTAAAGAGGCTACGGAGTTGCCAACTGAAGGCGAGTACACTGAATGCCCGCCGTGTAACCTCGGTAAATTTAAGGCCATTTTAAAACTTTAGCGATTTCAACTATTTTACAATATTATATTACCCAGGAACGGAGTATCGCGAGGGACGCTGTATTCCTTGTACCGGAAATACGTTCTCTGATGGCGTCGGTCCCTGCCAAGAATGTCCTCCAAATACGGCTCCGGACGTGCGACATCAGTTGACGCA
This sequence comes from Bilobella aurantiaca, assembly GCA_021029175.1. Lineage (NCBI taxonomy): Eukaryota > Metazoa > Arthropoda > Collembola > Poduromorpha > Neanuridae > Bilobella > Bilobella aurantiaca. The sequence goes on from VYYI01000817.1 coordinate 14,253, forward strand.
ATGGTAAGGCTTCTGTACCCTTGAATTCCGAAATGTACCATCTAACTGTTTCATTCCTGCAGGTACGCTTGGCCAGATAACCTTCATTATACTTGTATCAGTCCCGAAGGTAAGAGGAATATCAATGTTGAAGGAAAGGAAATAACCGTTTGACCACTTTGCGTGTAGACACCGGATGCAGTCAGTCTCCAGCTTGGCAACTCAATGGAAACAATGTCCGCAGTGGAAAAGGACACGCTGACTGGGTGTACCTTGTCATGACCTTGACCGTCGACGGATTCCGTGGCATCGGTGGCATCATCAACGGGGAATTAATCGAAGTGGGTCGACTAGTATTCAGTTTTGAAATGACATGCCTCAATGCCTGCGAACTCCTCCTGATGCAGGTAAGAGGGAACTGTGTTCGTTTAGAATTATTTAGTGTAAGTTTAAAATTAAATTCAAAATTTTGCGATGATCTAGGGTAATGCAGGAAAGAATCACTTAATTAAGACTGTTGGTTTAGTCGTTAATTCTACTTATTGCTTTTAGGGAACGTCTACGAAAAATGCTACCGTAATTCAGCGCTGGACAGGAAATCAATCCCGTCAGGAGTTCACGCATTCGATCCTCAAAAACGATTCCTATAGCTTTAGCTGGGCATTCCAAAAAGTGGCTTGGGATGCCATTAATGCAGAAGGGAATTTGCGAGACGACTGGAGCGACCCCATGTCATGGTCGCGCGGAGCCAGCGATGATCAAACTATGGTGAAGATTTACAATATCAATGTCACCAACAGCATCGATGGTGGCGCTAGCTCTTGTGTCCAGTGTCAAGATGGACTAATCTATACTAGTGGTTTGGGAAAGAGGAATTCGAATGGCTCTTGCATCAGTTGCGCTTCAGGAAGTATTCGTACGACCTTGTAAGTTCCTTACGTTCGCATTGAAACATGGCTTGGCTTCTAAAACACATTCCGGAGATGCGTAATTCCTTCTTCAGTACTTTCTAAAAAAAAAAAGACAAATACGAAACATTTGCAGGACTGAATGGAAAAACAGAACGGAAAAAGAGGTGGTCAAGTGCGTTCCTTGCCCAAGAAACTCAGTAACGGTGGGACCATTTCCCAAGAATTGTACTTCATGTGGGCCAAGCCTAATTAGCAAGGATGGCCTCACATGCACAACAGACTGCTTGGTTGAAATGGGTATAATCATGATTTACTCATTATCATCGGTGAAAATTATTTTCTAAGTTGTTCATCTTCAAATGATTTTCAGGAGGACACTTCTACGACTTGAGACCGCTGAAAGGGTGAGAGACATGAAATAAAATAAAATTTAAATGAAACCTGAAATATAAATAGCTGATTTTTCATAGTTTTCATAACGTGCGAGGGCGTCCATTGTTCACAAGTTCTGGAACGCAGTACTACCATGCCTACAACATTAGTTTTTGCACTGATGAGCCTGCGCAGTGCTACAAAAACGTGTCGCTTCCAAGGGGCTTTGAGCCAGCCCTTCAGAATCCCAAGGTTGAGGCCTTAATTTGTCAGAGCACAATTTTTCCACCAGCGGTTAGCATGGGCCTCGACCCTGGATCCTATGGGGACGCAAGTGGACCAATACCTCTCAAACCCTTATCCACACACGCTGGGTCGCTGGGAGACCACCTAATTGGTAATTCTATAGCGTTTCATACGATTCCGATAATTATCCCACTCAAATGTTACATATGTTTAACAAAAATATTTATAGAGATATTGAAATGGAAAATATCTGAACTCAAAACGAAATTTAATATAACAAAATTACTTAAGATTTAAATGAGACTATTCATTTACAGGTATTAGTCACTCACCGTCGCTACTTGGCTTATCGGCAGCGCATGCAATTGACGAACATTTGGATTACCCACACCAATTCCATTTCTTCTATTCAACGTCAGAGTAATTTAGGATATTAATTATGCCCCACCTGACTGATTCTTGTTAAATTGACACAATTAATCATTTTTGTTTGTAGACCAACTCCAGCTTGTGCCAAGCGCAGCACTACGATTACGTTCCGGTGCCGTATGCCCACAACGCCTTGGTCTGGAACGCACAGGGAAGGCGACGTGGAGGACGCCGAAATCAAGATTCCCGAAAAGTGTCCCGATGCCACTTGTGACGGGTGCAATTACCATTTCATTTGGGAAACGCCCTTTGCATGCCATGTGTGCTCGGAGGAGGAGCTAACGTTGGTTCCAATTATTTAATAATAACTAATAACATTTAACTTTCAACTGTTCAATTGTTTAGGATTGTTCGTGGTGAGTGCAAAGACGGGGTACAAGAGGTCCATTACCTCAATTCTCCTACGTCAATTTGTCTTCTTAAGAACAACGCTTCCTGGCCCAAAACGTCTAGATGCACCAATCATCTGCCCTTTGTCGTTGAGGCATGTTTCTTTAGCAAATCATTTTTTTTTAATAATCCAGATCTAAAGATGTCTAAGTCGAAATAAATTTTTAGAATAAGTATTCTCTAAGGTTTTTAAATCCAAGACTTGAGGCAACTCATGAGATTTTCCAATAACTTCATAGTGGTTTTCGTTTCTTTTCAGGTAGCAATTGAGCTGGCAGTTGCCCTTACAATTCTCCTCTCCATGCTCTTACTATGCTTCTGGCGAAGGCATCGCAAGCTGGAATACAAGTACATGAAACTGGTGGCTTCCGGAGGCAGTCGTTCCGGTCGTCAGTCAACTCAAGATCATGACACAAACGAAAGAGATTTGCTGCCAGTGGCTGAAAGTTGTGCCCTAGATGACGATCTGGAGGATGACGACGAGGATAATCTCTATCCCGATGGCAAGTTGTGAATTATTTTCTTCGTTTTATTATAGAATTATAGAATTAAAGATATATTTCGGGAATTTAATTCAAAAATCTATAGATACAACTGACGCACAATCATATCGAAGAGCGCAAATGAAGGAAGTAAGTTTCTATTCTGACAGGAGCAGAATCAAGAACCTTGTATCCAAATTTTCTGTTTTCAACAGAATCAAATCCCTTCAGAGTAAAGTAAGTTATATAATATATAATAAAATATACGTTACTAATTATTTTTCCAATCCTACACACAGGATGCCAGTAACATGGAAATCATGAATCTGACAGACAAAGAAGCATTAACTTAAATTATCCACGACACGACGCATTTTTGTCTAACCAAACCTCATCTATTATTATTTCACGTATAAAATATATTATGTATTACTATTTAATAAAAAATGAATTGGTGGTTACGACGAAGAAGCATGACATACTTCTTTAGTCATCCGATCCCCAAAGCTTGAAGGTGCGATCAAATGACGAAGTGGCAATATATTGAGAATCTGGAGAAATATCAACGCACATTACCCTTCCGTCGTGACCTTTCAGGGTTTTGAGAGGCTGCCATGTGCCGGTAAGCCATAACTAAACAGGGAGACAAAAAGAATACGTTTACTTCTCGGTTTGAGATAATACAAAACATGCAGAGTTTCAGGATTAGGATTTTGTTTTAGTAATTACCTTTGCACTGTTGTCATACGAAGAAGTCGCAATGAATCGACCTTCTCCGGGTTGACATTTGACGGCAGAAATTAGATTCGTGTGAGCAGGAATTGTGTAAATACAACATCTCTGACGAATATCCCAAATTCGACAGGCATTGTCCTCACTTCCAGTCACAACTTGATACCTACATATATAGTATTTACAGATTTAAGATTTTAAAATGGCGAACTCTTCAGAGTGAGCAAAGTATTTAGTTATGATCCTAATATTGAAAGCCGAAGCGTGGAGGGACCAAAGGAATGTAGTGGGGGGATTGGAGTTTACATATCAAGTTGTTTGTATGAGCGAGGGAAAGGAATACGTATGCGCAAGTCTCAAAGGCATTTTTTTTTAAAATTCGGTCGCAATTAAGACGCTGGAAGGGGAGGATGTCAGAAGAGCTCTTCCCCCTCCCTCCCCCCACAAACAACAATTTACATATTCTTATTCCCTTCCTGTCCTAGGGACGGGATTCTATACTGTACAAACTTATTGACGTGCCTGGCCCAAGCGCTAACTAAAATACTAACCCGTTTGGAGCAAATTCTATTCCCAGGATAGACTTAAGGTGACCTTCAAGGAACATAACACATCGACCTGTGCGAAGATCCCAAACTCGTCCGAATGCGTCCATTCCTCTATGGAACAAAATACAGCAATTTTTAAAGTCATAATAATATAGTCAGCTTAAATGTAGAATAAAACAAACTAATACAAACAATTTATCATGTCATTTAATTTCAAATATTTCTTACCCTGTCACTGCAAGTGAACCATCGCATTGGAAAGAAATGCAGTACACGGCTTTACTATGACCTTCCTGATGTAAAACTTCTTCCTGTTGCTCAAGATCCCATAGTCGCCAAGATGAGTCGAAGCAGCAAGTAGCCAAAAAACGTCCCGATGGATGGTAAGCGACACGTGAAACTCTGGCAGCATGTCCTGGTACATCCGCTATCGGCTCTTCGCTTAAAGTTTAGTTTAAAATTGAACACCACATTTCAATCGCGAACAATCGGAGACAGCCATAAATTAACATTACCTCACGAAATTCCACAATTTTACGGACCCGTCAGCGCCACAAGAGGCCATTTGACAGGCTTCATCTTCCATACTGATTGTAGAATATGGATGAAAAATGACGGAACCAACGTTATTATTGTGACCTCTCAGTGTTCTGATGGGCTTGCAATCAGGAGATGACCAAAGTTTGATTAGCCCACTCCTATTTAAAAAAAAATATATAACTAAAATTATAAATTATTCGAAATTATTTAAGTCCCAATTTCATTCACCGAGTTTTTATTTGAAACCTTACCATGAGGCTGTTGCGATCATTTTTGAGTTCGGGCTGAACTGAATAAAAGAAATTGGTCGCGTATCGCCGACTTGACTTGAGCAAATGGTACTGGATTGGATTCTCTTCTGGAGCTCTTGTCGACTTGATACCTTAAGTGCCGATGGAATATCTCGCACACGCCTAGCCTCTGCTAACCTCTCCTTCGCTCTCTTTAATGAATAATCTAAAAAAAAATGTTTGCACTTTATTTAAAACACAAAGACAGACTGCATTCGCATTGCACTTTCAAATTACGTAAAATCCAGTCACGAGCAATTTCAAGAGAATCAGGTCCTTCGTGATACCAGGTAACTTCTTGCTCTCGTTCAGAAATTGGCTTTTCTACAAATCGGACACAAAACTCATAATGAATGCCTTGTCCGGAATTTAATTAATTGGTTCACTTGAGGTGAGACTTACGCTGCTGATTAAATTCTTTGCGAAGCAATGAATCAATTCCAATTCTAAAAACAATAAGGAATTACAATGAGGTTTAATTGAAACTTTTAGTAACCACCCCGACTCGCCGACTCCCGGGTATCGCTTATGGAGACTGCGACATATCATATCGACTGAGCACAAATTATGTTTGCTTATATTTTATCTTATAAGTTACTTTTTTAAACGAAATATTCGTCGAACACGAATTCGGCTAGACATATTTAGATATTGGGCCCGAGCCTTACCGAGACAAAATATCCTTCAGGCGGTGCCTTCTGTCGGCTGGACCTTCTCCAAACAAACAAATGGGTTCACCGACAGTACGCAAATCCTTTTTCACCTCGTCGTCATCAGTACTCACATTCATTAGTCGCGCTCGTCGCTTTCGATCAATTTCTTCTAAGCCAGCTTTCTTCTCCTTTGACAGGGCTTCCTCCATATTCATCGGCAAATACTCTAGGAAATTAAACAATCGCATTATCCGTAGAAAGTACTAAAGGGCTTTCAGCATTAGATGTCGAGCATCCGGTAGGAACGGCCATTTGTCTCTTAAACATTGGCGTGTGAACCTATGTCACAAACAAATTTGTAAAAGTTGATCTTACCAGTGGAAATATTGATATTTCCAGACTTAACTGCAGCACGAATCGACTCTGCATCGTTCAGCGCTGAAGGAAGTCTTGGCTTTCTCTCCATCGTGAGGCAACTCTCAACCAATCGATAATTAAATCAAACTGAAGTTAATTAATTAACTTTCTGCCTTCGCCGATTAATTTCGTTAATCAGTAATTGAAAACAAACTTTCATTTCCTTTCGAAATTTTCAACTCAACAAAGTTTTAAAATATTCCCTTTCCCGCCCATTACAGCAACCACAGAAAATCGCAATAAGCTATTATCGCACACTCAGTAATTGCGAAGATCCGGGGAGTAAAGAAAGGCCGGTAATTAAAGTAATTAATAGCGTAATTACCAATTAAGAAAGTTAATCATAAGCTGCTAAGACTAATTCCTTATTAAATAATATTAAATAAATAAATACAATTATTAACAAAAAGTAAAGCCCAAAGCTACTGTTATTTTCCGGCGGAGATCAGAGACAGGAGTAACTCATTCAATGGTCCGCCACGTCAGGCGATAGGCGAAAAGAAAATAGGGGAGAAGCCGAATCTTGACATTTGGTTTAGCTGTTTACAAATTAATCAATCAATTGATTTAGTAACTAATTAATTGATTCCGTCTTCAAGAGCTCAAGATGCTGACGAAGTTCGAGAATAAGTCAGCCAGAGTTAAGGGCCTCGCATTTCATCCCAAGAGACCTTGGATCCTTACGAGGTAACCAACATACAACAGAATGACTTAGGACTTGATGACCAGTGGCCGGTCACCGATAAATGACAGGGTTTGACATTGTCAGGAACTGGCTCCATGACCGTCATCACTTAATTAATTTCCGCTTGGAATTTACAATTTATTTAAGAATAAGATTATTCTTACGTGTTGATGCAATCAAAAACAGCTGGAGGCGAGCATATAGGCATTCCTTTCTGTTTGTCTTTTAGTTTGCATAATGGGGCGATCCAGTTATGGGATTATCGGATGTGTACTATGATTGAGAAGTTCGAAGAGCATGATGGCCCGGTTCGGGGAGTTTGCTTCCATAACCAACAACCCCTCTTTGTTTCCGGCGGAGATGACTACAAAATTAAGGCAAGTAATTCCTGGGCACCTACAGGCGCATTTTCGCCGTTTATATTAATAAATGTCAACCTGGCCGTCGATTTGTGTGAATAATTATTCATATGAACGTTGAGTATTGTCTATGTTTTCAGGTGTGGAATTACAAACAACGGCGATGCCTCTTCACTTTGCTTGGCCATTTGGACTATATCCGGACGACTAATTTTCATCACAAGTACCCTTGGATCCTCAGCGCTTCTGACGATCAGACCATCCGTATTTGGAACTGGCAGAGTCGTCAATGCGTCTGTATTCTTACTGGGCACAACCACTATGTTATGTGCGCTCAGTTTCATCCTGTTGAAGATTTGATCGTTTCTGCGTCATTGGATCAAACTGTGCGCGTTTGGGACATCACAGGTATTGGAGCAACACAGGGTAAGTCACTGATGGGGAGTATCTGGAAGGTGATGGAAAGGCACTCTTTGCAATGGGAATAATTACTTAATGCATTTGACATTTCGGTACATTAGGATACGTCTTCCAGAAACTGTCCAGAGGTGACTCTTCCACTATTTTGCTTAAGTCTCTTTATTCGAAATTTACCACTGGGTTTGATTAGTTTGCTACATGATTACTTCGCTCTATATATCAATTTCTCACACTAAAAGACTAGCGGTATACTGCTAGACCTAGTTAATTCGTATTTTCATTGTAAGGACTGCGTAAGAAAAGTACCCCAGGTGCTGCTGCTGATGAGCATATGCGTCATCCCGGGACAACAGATCTATTCGGGCAGTCCGATGCTGTAGTTCGCCACGTGTTGGAAGGTCATGATCGTGGAGTCAATTGGGCCTATTTTCATCCCACACTCCCTCTGATTGTTTCTGGGGCCGATGATCGCTTGGTCAAGTTATGGCGCATGAATGAAGCTAAGGTATTATTTAAATAAACCTTTTAAAAGAAAATGGAATTAACGTTTTGTCTAAATAAGACCGTTTTTCCTTTTAGGCATGGGAAGTTGATACTTGCCGTGGACATTACAACAATGTCTCATGTGTTCTCTTCCACCCGCGTCAAGATTACATCCTATCCAACTCTGAAGACAAAAGTATTCGCGTTTGGGACATGACCAAGCGTACATGCCTTCATACTTTCAGAAGAGAACATGACCGGTTCTGGGTTCTAGCAGCACATCCCACTCTGAACCTCTTTGCTGCTGGACATGACTCTGGAATGATAATTTTTAAGGCATTGTTAATAAATAAAAGCGGAGATGTTAAAACTGTTTGTAAATATGTATTTTCTAATAGCTTGAACGGGAAAGACCAGCTTATGCGATTCACGGAAACTTAATATACTATGTCAAGGATCGATATCTTCGTCGCCTGGATTTGACAACATCCAAAGATTCTGCTATTATGCAATTGCGTGGCGGAAATCGGCCACCTGTTTACAGGTACATAGCGCAAGTCTAAGTCTAATAATACTGTAATATAAATATACGTTTTTTCTCCGTAGCATGTCGTACAACGCAATGGAAAATGCTGTACTCTTAACCACAAGAACTACCAACATCGAAAATAGTACCTACGAGCTCTACACAATTCCAAATGAAGGTGAACAAAATGAAACACCTGATTGCAAGAAATCTCCTGGTACAACATGCATTTGGGTCGCAAGAAATCGTTTCGCGGTTTTGGACAAAGCACAATCGGTAGTCCGACATTTGAAACTGCAGTTGGAATTAATTTTCATCATTAAGAAGCATCTTATTTTTGTATTTCATTGACATGGACAGCTTTCAATTAAGAACCTGAAGAATGAAGTAAATAAGAAAATTCAGTGCCCGAATTGTGACGAAATATTCTACGCTGGAACTGGTATGCTACTCCTTCGTGAATCGGAATCACTTACTTTATTTGATGTACAACAAAAGCGGTAATTTCTTTCTTATTCAACGAAGTCAATCAATCGTTTGTAATTTCTTGACACTACCTTATTACTGAACAGTGTCCTTGGAGATGTGAAAGCTGCAAAAGTACGATATGTCATTTGGGCAAATGATTTGAGCTATGTTGCTCTTATGGCAAAAAGGACCATTACTCTCTGCAACCGGAAACTTCAGATTTTATGTACACTGCAAGAAAGTACTCATGTTAAGTCCGGGGCCTGGGATGATTCCGGTGTTTTCATTTACACTACTTCAAATCACATCAAATATGGAATGTTGAACGGGTAAGTCGTTGAATTGAACACACATATTAATATTAGGGGTTTACGCCGATGTTGTCTCAAATTTTAGTGATAGCGGTATTATTCGAACTTTGGATTTACCAATTTACATTACCAAAATCCGGAACCATCAAGTTTTCTGCCTTGATCGTCAGGCTAAAGCCTGTGTACTTAACATTGATCCAACGGAGTATCGATTTAAACTTGCTTTGATAAATCGGAAGTACGATGAAGTAAGTTAAATTCAATTTAAATTTTTGCGTAATTCAAATATCGCAATAAATTAATTTATATTCTTGCATTTATAAATTTGTATTTAATTCAGGTATTATGGGTAGTTTTTATTTTTAAGTACAAGTTTTCTATTTTTCTATTATATATTTTATTTTAGGTACTGCATATGGTCCGCAATGCCAAATTAGTGGGACAATCAATCATTTCGTACTTGCAAAAGAAGGGCTACCCAGAAGTTGCACTTCATTTTGTCAAGGATGAACGTACACGGTTTGCTTTGGCTCTTGAGTGTGGAAATATTGAAATCGGACTGGAAGCGGCTAAGATCTTGGACGATCAGCGTTGTTGGGAGAAATTAGGCCAGGCAGCTCTTTTTCAAGGAAATCAAGAGGTGTTTTTAATTCTTTTGAGTTTATTGAATTTGGTTATATTGGTTTATATTAAATATGTTCTTTCTACAGGTGGTTGAAATGTGTTATCAGCGAACCAAAAACTTTGATAAGCTCACCTTCCTGTATTTGGTAACTGGCAACTTTGAAAAATTGAGGAAGATGATGAAAATTTCTGAGATTCGGAAGGACGCTTCCGCTCATTATCAAAATGCTTTACTCCTCGGGGACGTGAACGAACGTATCAAAGTTCTAAAGGTAGGGTTTAGGGTTAGGGTAAATAATACTAAATATACAAAATAATGACATCAAACAAAGATAAATGTTTTTTTTTTAACTGCGATTAAGTTTTTTTTTTTTTAAATCGCCTAATTTATAGGGAAGCGGCCAAGCATCACTGGCCTATTTGACAGCTATAACCCATGGGTTGGATGAAGATGCTGAAATGCTGAAGGAAGTCTTACCTGAGGAGCAGCTGGTCAATGTGAACGCAAATCCAACTGCTCAACTTCTGCGCCCTCCACCACCCATTGTCCAAGCTCAGAGTAATTGGCCACTTTTGACGGTTACAAAGGTAACTTTAGTTATGAATTTAACCTCGGTGATAAGAGTTAAAATCAATTCAAAACTATTTTTGAACAACGTGGATTGAAGGATTCCTTCTAGAAATAGAATCAACGAGGATACAAAAAGGTAAAGTAAAGTAAGTTATTCTGTATTCCATTACAGAGTTTGTTCGAAGGAGCAGCTTTGGCTAAATCCAAGGGTGGAGCTGTAACGACTACGGTGCTTACGAATGAGGACCTGGATGTGACCCCTGCTGGAGCATGGGGAGATGATGACCTTGGTCTGGAAGATGAAGACGGTGGTGGGGAAAAGTTCGAGACTGCCGAAGCAGGAGAGGAAGGTATAAATAGATCTGACAAAAAGTGCTAAAAGCAAATAGAAAATTTTAGTTTCGATACTTCTAATCGATTGAATGTGAAAGGTGGCGGATGGGATGCTGAGGATGACTTGGAGCTACCGGTGGACACAGATGCAATCACTTCTGGCGGTGGAGATGGAGGATATTTTGTGGCTCCTACTCGCGGTGTTAGCCCACCTCAGCAATGGACCACCAAGTCCAAGTTGTGTGTCGACCATATTTTAGCTGGAAGTTT
>VYYI01000818.1:0-25273 GCA_021029175.1 Bilobella aurantiaca
ACAAGATTGGCCACATAAATTTCAAATTTTCAATATTGGTCAAACTAGTTTACCTCTATTCAGCTACCATTTACCCTAAATGTTATTAAAAATACAAAAAAAAACGTGCAAATTAGTGTAGTTAGTACTTCCGAACTCGACTTACGCTCGACTATTCTATCATAAGAAGATAGACAACTACTCTACTTTGTACTAAAGGCGGGGCTTAGTGAAAAATAGGCCACACCTCCTCCAGACCGAGGAGCCAATCAGGAGGGCGCGTTTGGAGAGCGTCATCACTTTTGGCCGACTCCTGCAGAATGCTTCCTTATTTAATTAATAGCTAATTAATGGTTTGTTAATTGCCGAAAATTAAAGAGAGCAATTAAATTTTAATTGAACTGTTTTATTTAATTGTGAAAGAGTGAAAGTGGAGTGAAGAGTGGTTTGAGAGTTGTTAAACTTTTAACTTTGAAATCTAATGGAAGGACTATGATTATTTAACTTTGTTAAACTTAACAAACCAAACTTACTAAACTTAATAGAGGTCACGAGGTCATTTACAAATTTAAAATTTCACAAATTTTAAAATTTTTGAAAATTCACGACTTTCACTTGCACTGCTTGTGTTGAGCACTGAAAACTTTACATTACTTTCCTCTAACATTAAACGATTCAAAATGTTAATTGTGTTTTAACTAAAGGAGCAGGTGATGGAGGGAGAGAGAAGAGGGACAGGTGCAAATGATGAAAGAGACCGGAAGTGAATCGCTTCCCTTTCTCCTCTCCAATGCTCGATCGCTAATTAGTTTTCAGGTCATGACTTCCGGGTTTTCGGTTGCAAACTCAACGTTTTCGTACCCGGGTAATTAAAGCTCAAAACGTTTTTGTTCATCGCTGAATTTTAGTAGCAATATGAAATGATTGAAAGTTGAACGGAGGACGCTGAGGGAGAGTGAAAGCTGCAGAGAAATTGTACAAGTTTGGCGAGAGGGTAAAGTTAAATTGCTAGCATTTGTGCCAAAATGACAGAGACTCGAGAGGACAGATTGGTGGTTGAGCCGGGGCCAAGGCTCATGGAATGAGGCCACCCTCCCTCTTATTCTTTGAGATGCTTTTAGAATATTAATTTGTTTCCAGTTAAAAATTGGTCCCTTATTAAATTTTCGTAGCTTTTTTGCGCCAGAGTAGATGCGGCTCAGGTGAGCATTTCAATTTGAGGCTAAACTAGGGCGGGACAATGAGCATTTGAGACACCTTTGCTGGAAACCTTTCTCTGCCTCCTCTTTCTCTTGCCCACAATTAAAAAACAATAAAAAATATGCCCCACAAAAAACGGGGGTTGAATTGAACCCTACTCTGAATCGTTGCAAAATATTGCTAAACCACCTTCCTTCACCCCAAACCTCCCAATTTCCAAAAAATCTAATTTGCACACTCTCTCACCAGCGCCAAATTGCCAAACGTTTTATAGATTCATTCAAAAAACAGAGCGACTACAAAAAGAAGCTAGTTGCTAGAAGCTAGTTGTAAAAAGTGCAACATTTTGACAAGAAGCAAATCTGGGGTTTAGCAGTTAAGTCAGCAGTCTACTTAAATTAAGCGCCTTTTTCTTCAGGAAAAGTGAAAATGCAAGAGGGGCTTGAGGAGTGAGTGAGGATGTGCGGGAGCAGCAAACAAAGAAGCATTACCTTCTCAGCTCATGCATTTTGAATGAATAAAAGGCACGCGTCTCCCGCCTTTCACTATTATTGGCAGCGTCTGTTCAAGCGGGAGGCGGAGTTCTTTTGGCGTCCCTTTCTTTTCTGCCAATGAAATCACCAGAAGTTCTACTCGCTTCAAAGTCTGCCGCCAATTTTGAGACTAAACTAAGGGACTTGATTGCCTATAAATTAGGACTCGCGTCCTTAAACGATGTTCACTACCTTTTAACAACTAGTTTTGAAGAGTTTAGAAATAGTGTAACTTTAAAGGACTTTGAACAGATCACAGTTGAAACTGGCCGTACAAAATTCATTGAAGCATTAGTTAAAGTGTTTGAAGACATTTTTAGTCTGCTAGAGTCTGAACTTGAGTGAGAATGGAACACATGAAGGATTTTAAGTTTTTTGTGACAGAGACTCTGCTTTCCGTTCCCCCTGGAACAGAAATGTGTTGTAATGAAACAATTTATGGTGACCGCGTGCCACTAGTCAGTGAAAACTTTCAAGAATTCTCAAAGCTCGCCTCGGGTATGTCTATGATTATATTTCACAAAGACAATTCTCGTTTTAAAACTGATCAACGGCTCAAAGCTATTTTGAGTGACTTTGTACTCATTAGTGAAAAGAAAGTAAAAGAAAAATTGGACGGTGGATATTCATTTGCGGCGATTTACACTATGAGTAAATTAAAAAATGCATTCACAATTTCAAAACATGCATTTGATTTAAAAAGTGATTGAGAAAAATGTTATTTGGACAATATAACGAAAACGATTTTGAATTTTATATTACTCGTGGACTTTACAACGCCGGTCCAGTTTTAGTGTCACCCATTTGTGCAACTAGATTTTACATGAACAATCTGCCGTTTGAGACAATTTCTAGTAACTTGGCAGAGTTAAGAGAAAGTATAGTTCAGCGTGGCTTTAGCTACATTTTTATTTTTAAAAAGACAAATGCCCAGTGGCGCTGGAATTTATATTTTAGCCAAATTTTACAGCATTGTGTTAGATTAACCCCTATAGAGGTCACCACACTTTATACTAATCTAATTACGCAAGAGTGTTTGGAATTTTTTAATAATTTTCCTTATGGGCTTGTTCACATGAACCATACTAGGGGAATTTCAGGACTAAGATTCCCACCCTATTATTCTTAAAATGTTGTTTGAAACACACGATGAGCGTGATTACCTCTTTTATTTAAGTTGCGATTTTGATTCATTATTTCCTGGACCCACAATTACCCCACACTTTCAATTTTACAAGCGCTCTATTGGTAGCGGTCCACCACGACAAGGATCTCGTTACATGAACGTTTTAAAATCCCTCCAGCAAAAAATTGCCTCCAAAAGATTAATTTCGCTTTTCATTTTTCATAAGAATAATCTTCATTACTTTACGGACCCAACTTTTATGGACTTATTAGACTATACCGACCGATTATCTCTTCAGGAAGTGAAAGTGTACTCAAAAACAAACATGATTGATGAGGAATGCCTTGAGTTCTTAGACTTAACTCCTCAAGGTTTTGTTCACGTTGGCTATGTTCCAAACACATTCTAAAAAAAACAATGGAATTTGGAGTATTTGAAACGTACGACTTTTACTTGAGCTACTCTTATGACTCAATTGGTGAAAGTGGAGTGGAAGTGTCTTCGCGAAGCGTCCTTCACCCTCAAACTTTCACCGACCCTTATTGGCTCGAAAAATTGGAAGACATTAAGCGTGGATTGAGTGAAAGCCAATACTGTTGTCTCTTTGTTTTCCAAAAGCGGAATTCTCATCTTCTAAATCATCCCTCCTACCAGAGCCTACTTCCCTTGACCCATAAGCTCACACTTATTGAAGCTGTGATTAATTATAGACAAATATTTTTAAACCACGAATTTAAAATTTTGGAAAACTACCCGGAAGGGTATATGACTATTGAATTTACAACAGATTCACGTTTTACTCAAATGTTTTAAAAATGCAATTTGTACACATCGAAATTGGAGACTACGATTACTTTTTAACTTTAAACTACAGAGAAAGTTGTCTTTATAAGTCTGATCAGTTCCATAGTGAAAGTAGCACAACTCCTTATTGGTATAGCTACTTGCAAAATTTAAAAACTAACATTTTAAATAATGTAGTTTCTGGCATTTTTATTTTTCACAAGTCTAATGAAGTTTATCAAACTGACCCCTCCTATCAACAGTTACTTTCCCACACAAGAAGGCTCACTGCAGATGAAGTGTTTCTACAGTACAGACACAAATTTGCTGTGCAAAATTTAATTCTAATTCAACGCTTCCCTCAAGGGTTTTCGTTTATCGAATACTACCCGCAGCCTCAAGCATAATGACATTTAGAGACTTTTTAAATCAAAACATTGGAACGACTTTCCCTCCCTCCCAAGTCTCTGGCTTTCAACGTTCCCAATATATAAAGAAGAATTTTGCCTTTACAAAGTTTCGTAAAACTTACAACGATCTCAAGTTTTTGCCAGTTGCAAAAGTTTATTTGTCGGACTATTATTTTCCAACATTTGAATCCCAAAGAAAGTGGATTGCATTTTATAAGTCTAGCATAAACTTTTGTGATCGCATTCTACGCCGAAACTTATTACACGATGTGCGAAATACATCCGGACTCCATCTGTATTCTGATTGGAAGGACATTTTTTGTAATTCCCTTTACCAGTCTGTGCAGGAGAAGATACACGAGGAGTGGGAGAATTTAAATGCGGAAGATCGTGCCTATATTCGTAAATATTGGCGTTGAGGTAAGGCCTTCTGCATTTTATTTACAAAAAACTTAAATTAAATTTTATTTAGGTAAAATGTGTAATTGTTGCGATTATGGGAGGTATTTAATGGAAAAGAAAATTTGCACAGAGCAACAACTCCTAGACGCAACTTGCCTCGTGTGTTGTCACTTGTAAGGATCTCAAAATTTCCAAATTTGAATTAATACTAATGATGCGTTTTATTTCAGATATCTCAAAAATGTAAAAAGTTTCTTTCAAATTTTAAATAAGGAGAATCGAATTTGTGGATTTTGCATAGGCGATGAGGATCTACCGCTTCAAATTTTATTATATAATGGTTTTCACCCTAATTAGGTTTAAAAAAGTCAAAAGTTGCAAAAAAGTTCAAATTTTTGCAATGTATGTAGAATTGTATTTTGTAATACAAATGAAATGCAAAAAAGAAAAATGTCATTGCAATTCCAATTGCACTACCTGTTCCACCCACCTGTTCTCACCTGGCAAAAATGGATTTGGTTTGTTTTTAATTAATAATTTATTTAACAATTAATTAGGCATTATCTAATTTGTTTATATGTTTTTTGTTTTATTTTCAGTGTCCAACATTCAAGACTTGCTCTGAGTGCGTTTTGGGCAAGTGTTGGTTTGCTGAATTGGAAAGGGAAAGTGAAAGTGACGCCTTCTTATGCAGAGCAGCAAAGGGTGATTTTGCATGGAAGCCGCTTGTGAACCTATATCCACCCTCCACTGATGCCTCTCGATGCTACCTTTACGCAAACTTTCACTCTTTGGAAAGGAACAATACTCAGATTTTCGCCTATGCGTCAGCTGGTGGTGAGTGAAAGTGAAAGTTGTAAACATATGCACATTTGAATTGAAAATAGCGTAATTTGAAAAAGTAAAAGTTTATTTTTATAAATATGAAAAGCATAGTTTGTTTACATCATTGTTTTTACATACTCGTTTTAAAAAAAAGGTTGATTTGTTTTTTTCAGTTGCAGCTGTTCTATTCTTGGCTTTTGTCATATTTTGCTTTTGGAGAAATTGTTTCGGCATCAAAGTCAAAGTTTACAAGCGTTTCATGAAAAGTAAGTTGAAACTTGTTTTAGCATCATTTTAAAAAGTTGTTTTTGAAAATTTAAAAAAGTTGATTTTGAAAATGACTAAACATAAAGTCTGAAAAAAAAATGTTTCTTTTTTTTAGGATTCTCAGTATCCACCAGCCCAGCACCACATCCAATTTCAATTAATCGCCCTACCATGGAAGTGACACTTAGCCTCGATGATGATAGTGAGTACTTTTTTAAAAATATGACTTTTTTAAAAACAACTTTCACTTTCTAAAAAACTACTTTTGTTTTGTTTGTTTTCAGTTGAATTGCCTTCATTCTCTTCCACATTATGGTCATCACGCAGAGTAAAGAGTCTAGGCAGTGCCACGGTTCAGCGAGCAAGGCGTAAAGCAGGAGGAAGATTCAGTGAAAGACCCTTTACAAAATTTGGAGGTTCAAGGGACAAGAGACCTAATTGTAGGCTTAGTAAGGCAAAAACCGGTTTTCCTTTTTGTATGCGCTCTGAATTTAAATTGACTTTTACTTTCAGCTAATCCCCTTCCTGGATCTCCGCCACCTCCTCCCGCCGTACCTTCGAGTGACGAGAGCAGCGACGGATTAACGCCGTTTGTCAACCTCCGAGAATTGAGTGCTGGAAGACGATCCACACCGGCTCCTCCTCCTCCTCCTGCAGAGACTCCGATGCGCTTTCCAAGGGCCGCCAAAATGAAGCCAAAACGCTACTTAGACCCTCCAACAACCTCGCCCGAGCCCTCGCCTTCGCCTCCGTCTCTTCCGATGCCCAACGACCCTCCTACCTCATTAGACCCGTGTGCCTCTTCCGAGTCATCACATGCCAAGTCAGGTGCCCAGATGACGCCGCCCTCCCCACCACCGATTCCAAACGACTCGACCCTTCCCGAGGACACTTCTGCTCCCAACTTTGAATTGTGGCGCGCCGCTACTCCCACAACGCATGGAGAAAGTTCAGACGAACGTAAGTCCGCTTAACCAGCTTTCTCAAACTTGTAGCAAATAATGATGTATGCTAATTTCTCCCACTTTTTTTCTTTTAGCCCAGTCCAAAGAAGAAGAGGAGGACAAGGAGGAAAAGGAAGAGACGCCAGGGCCTTCATCTTCCCTCGTTCTTCGTGCCCCGAGGCTTAGCGTCTACTCAACGCCAAACGGCTCTCTCCCCTAATTCTAATTTCTTTTCCCTTTAATTTACTACTAAAATTTATTACTACTATCCTTCAATTAAAAATTGGTCTTTTTGCTGTAATTAAATATTTCCTAAAAACAGAAAAAACATGTTGTTTCAAGTTGCATTTATTCAAAACTTTCCCAATTTTTAAACAAGACAGAATTTGAGAAGGCTAAGTTAGGCTTACTTTTTTTACTAGTCGAAGGCAAGGGGTCAATGGAAAGCAAGTCTTTTACAAGGCTTAGCCCCGAAATCTTTTCTTTTGAATTTTTAAGTAAGCCTAGCAGTATTCTAACAATGTTTGAATTTGAAATAGATTTATTTGCATAACTCACTTCACCGTTTGCCTCAATCTTGAATTCTGGAATTTTTTCAAGCTCGCTCAGAGCCGCCCTCGCTCCTTGTTGCAATTCTTTTGGGCAAGCATTTATTATGAAAGCTTTTGAAAG
The DNA here is from genome assembly GCA_021029175.1 of Bilobella aurantiaca. Taxonomy (NCBI): domain Eukaryota; kingdom Metazoa; phylum Arthropoda; class Collembola; order Poduromorpha; family Neanuridae; genus Bilobella; species Bilobella aurantiaca. Next base: position 7,142 of record VYYI01000818.1, read on the forward strand.
CTTTTCGTGTGACGGGGCTGAAGTCATGACTGGATGTCGAGTGAGGCGGTGAAAGTCGTCAAGCTTCAAAATTTTGTACACTGTTAGAGTCATTCACTTTCCAAGTCTTGATCAGTTTGTAAAGGACAAAACAAAAGGGAAAGCGCACTTTCTAGAATTTTGTGTAGAGTAAAAACTATAACTTTTGTCACAATCGATAGTTCCTTTGTAATTTCCGCCTTTAATTTACTAATTGACAACAACTTGGCTCTTCTAATTAGTCTTTGAATTTTTGCTCTGTACTTTCTAAGAGAAGATGCTTCGGGCTCAAATTTCTCTGAATTTAGCAGGAGATCAAGAATGGATTTGATTTGTTCTTGAGAAGCTTTTCGAATTAGCGAAATTTGTTTCTTCTCGTCACTTTTCGAAAGTAGGATTAAAAACTTTTTTTCTCTTTCCACTCGTTGCATTATGGACCATACAGAAGCATCCCAGGATGCGGGAATATTGAATCTCGTATAATTAATTTCAACTTATTCCGAGGGTGAAAGTCTAGAAAGAGGTACGGCCGATTGGAGTGTCGCGCCGCAATCTCGTACGCTTTCGCCAAGAGTAGTACGTTTGAAGGATAAATCTAGAATAAAAATCAATATATGATGAGTGAAGAATTAATTTTAATTAAACTTACTTGTCTGCCCAGGGTTGTAAGCACAGACTTGTCACGATTGGTGCAAAAGTACAACAAATAAGATGAGTTTAATTGAATTGTACGAAAATTCTTTGTATAAAGATTCTGCAAAATTAGCACAACAGAAATTGCCTCGTGATGAATCTTAATTGTAAATAAGTCTTGGACTTTATTTAATAAGCTTTTATCTTCTAATATAGAATTTTGAAAGTCGTCGACAATAAATAGGGTTCCCGCTTCAAGGGCTTCGAGCGCCTCCTCATAGTTTGTAAACGTCTCGATTTCATTGTCTTCTTTGCACAACTCCACTAGCTCTGGACTATTGTATTTTTCCAAGTAAACCACTTTCCCTAGAGGAGGACTAATGTGAGACTTTCTCCTTTTAATAATTTCTCGTGCTATTGTACTTTTACCCACCTGCGATGCACCAGAAATTATAATACTACACGGCGAAAATAGACAAAAATCAGACTCCATTTTTATTAAATAATATCAATTACTTCAATTTGACTTAAATTTAGGTCCACCTCACTTTCTACCTGACTGCTTTCACTTTGCAATTCTGCCTCACTTTCTACCCGACTGCTTTCACTTTCTAATTCTGCCTGACCCTCAAAACCAGTTTCCCTTTCCGAATCTACCTGACCCTCAAAACCGCTTTCGCTTTCTGAATAGACAAGGCTGGTTTCATTTTGATAAGACTCTCCCGCCTCCGAGTTCCCTTCTTCTTCTTCTACACCGCCCTCTACATATACATGGGCTTTAATTTGGTCAATACTATATTTACAACCGTAGGCCACCGTTTCGACTAAATTCTCCATACGGCGATGTAAATAAAAATTATTTAGTACAATTTTCTTTTGCATAATGGTGAAAATGGCGTGTCGATAGGCCTGGATTCGGTATGATTCCATTCTTGTGACGTCGTTGCTATGAATAGAATCCCTAAAGGCTTGAGCTCCAAAGCGCTCAATATATGCCTTTGGAATTGATTTACTTGCTACTTTTGTCACCCATCTATCTGTCTCTGGATCATAAAGAATACAAAAATAGCGTTTGTTTCCCGAAACAAAGAAGGCCTGCATGACGTAACTCTTAATTTCGCTCTTTAAAAGTCCGGCCTCACCAGCACGCTCCGTCGAGTATCTTTAATTAAAAAAAAAAAGAGTCCTTTATTATAAAATTCAAGTCATGCTTCTAAAACTTACCTAACATCTGTCATGCTTAGGTTTGAACCATCCAAAATGTGTTTTAGTTCTTCCCACTCTCGGTTTAAATTTTCCTCGTAAAGCAACTGCATGACTAATCCATCCCTAATTTAATCAAAATTTGGGGTTATAATAATAGAATATTGTACAGAGCAAAACAAGGGTCTTACGTGTCAATATAGAGCAAATGAATGCGTTCAACTGTAAATACCCTTTGAAGCTGTTGAAAGTACAGCTTCCTCATAAAGAGCTAAAAATCAACGGACATGAGTCATTCAAACAAGGGTGGCTCTAGTAGTATCTTACCTTTGATAAGGACAAAATAGTCACACCCACAAACAGCAATTCCCTAATTTTGCAAATTGGCTCTCGATGTGAAAAAATTGAAAGGGTTTCGTTAATGTCGTAGAAATTCTTCAAAGTATGTTTGCGCAAGTTTGCTCTAGCGTCTTCGGGATTGGTGGCTATTATTAGTTTGTTATAGTTTTGCATATTTAGCAAATGCCTTCCCCATCTAATGGAAAATGTGTAATTAGTAATACGACTAAAAAAACTCAAAATAAAAGTTGACTTACATGGCATTTAAAAAAAGTTTAATTTGGGCCTTATCAACTTCAGACACGGCATCGGCTTTCATTTTTAAAACTTTTTTTAAAAAATTTGCATAAATCGGTTTTTCAGTGAATTCAACTACAGAGTGAATTTTCTTGAGAATTACTCCATTCTGTAATGCAAATTCTAATTCTTTGTAATGAACAGAGTAGTTGGTCTAAAGGGGACAATAAAAAAGTTACGCATTATTCTACATTTACAAATTTTAGTTTCACTTGCTTTAGGATTAAGTGAAGAGAGGAGTCTTTGCGTTGGCTTGAATTGTTCTGCTCTTGGAAGGACCGTTCTTAAACAGCCGAGTTGAGTTTCAGAAAAGTCATTCAAAGTAATAGTTTCTGTGGAACTCAAAAGCGGAAATTCATTAAATTTTTTTGTCCAATTTAGCGATTTTGGCATATCGACGTCCACGGTTAGAAAACACCCTTTCCCAGCCCCATAGTTGCCAAATGAAAAGGTCTTTAACTCTTCTTCGTCCAGGGTTCGATAGTTCCCGACCGGCACTGCAGAATCTCAACTTAGTATCGCACAAAATAAAAAACAATTAAATTAATTTTACAATTAAATTAAACTTACAATTTTCCATCATAACAAATGAGTAAAGCGAATTCACATCTAGAAACGCAATGTGACTTTTTGGTTCCTTATTATTAAATGTTGGCAACGTTGGTTCATTGGCCCATGTTTCTCTGCGTGTCGCCCAGTTTAGCCCGCCCCTTTTCATCTCGCAACTAATAAAATTATAAAAAAATCTCAACAAAATGCCTTTAAAGTTACATTTCTAAAAACATGAACTTACGCCAAAGTAAAGTGTTCTATTGAAGTAATTAGATCAATTTCAACATTTCTTGTATCATATCTTAAGGCGGCCATCCCATAGCTAGAGAGTGTAATGAAGCCCAAGGGATCCAGTTTAAATCTTGCAAAATTACGTTTCGAATAACTTAGCAACACATCGGCCAACAGAGCTATAAATAAACCTAAGATTAAAACTGTTCCTTATCTAGTAGTTTTGAAAACTTACAAACATCTAGCTTTAAGTAGTAATGGTTTAGATGTCTTAAATTTTGACAGCCCAAAAGTCTGTAGAACTGCTTAGCATGTAAATATTCTGCATGAGTAATATCTTGTTGTGAGAGGGTATTAAAAAAATCTTCTTTTTTTGGAAATACTGAAATGTCAAATGATGACCTGTCTTTCATGGCCGTGTATGGAAAAATCTGAAAGGAAAAAACTAAATACAAATTGAAATCAAGGGGATTTTTTGAAATATGACAAAAACCTGTTTTCGAAAAACATATTTTTTTAGGTCTTCATCAGTCAAATGCGACGGCATTACTGCTTTTGTAATTTTAAACATTGAAGGACCGTCCTTGGCCAAATTTTCGACAAGTGACGCTAAGCTCTGCGGCAAATGATGAAGTGAGTCAAGTATACACACTTTTTTATTAATTAGCAGCTGCATCAGTTGACTAGGGTTTCGTCCTAAAGGGCGGATGCTATCCACGTTTTTAGTGTGACTTAATATATGGTGAAAGTCATATCGCTTTCCTAGTAAGGTGTAATTAGTTGAAAAAATACAATGTTGTTTAGCTTTTTCTTACCATTATGGAAGAAAAAATTCAGTCTGCGCTTAAATACAACTCTCAAATTGCATTTCTGACAGATAGAGCCTAAATAATTTGATCGAATAATGGTTCCATTTTCATTGTATCTAATAAAAACGACAATTTTATTAGAGTTGCATATTATTGAAGCTCAATTTCAGTATACCTGTGATGATGGTGATGCAGCGTTTTTCTATTTTTTTCAGTATAAGTGCAACCACAAAGTTCGCAAAACTGAGAGCTATAATAAAGAAATATTAATATACATTTTGTTACTTAAAAAATGTTTAAAAGTCACTTTTCGTGCAAAAATGCCTCTTCATCTGTCATTTCCCGTTCATTGTTTCGTTTTATGTCATTAAGCACAAAATCAGCCCAGTCCAGCATTGTTTCCACCATTTTTTCTACACAATTTGCTTCATCAGAGAAAAATTGTCTAACTACTGAATCTTGTGGGCCAATGAGAATCATCGAACAGGCAGAAGGAATGTGTTTCTCAATTCGTTTTGTGTAAGACAAATCGTTGGTGAGTGAGATTGGTAGGGGCTGGAGAAAGCTTTCCATATCACAAACCGCAAAATATGAGAGCTTCAGTAAACTGGAAAATTTTTCGAATTTATCAACTCGTTTTGAGCGAGGGTCCTTTGCATTAGGTAAAACGATAGTTTGATTTGATTTGGTTATCCTGAGGCAGACTGGAATATGCTTTTCAAGACAAGATTGGCTCGAGAAAAAATTGAGGCCTAAGTAGAAAATTACAATTAATTCTTAGTTTTTCGGCAAGTATAAAAATATTCTTACAACTTTTACAGATGTGCTGCGCATTTCCGCTTGTATTTGCAACCAACTTTTCCAAGCTAATAATAGCCGTAAAGTGTTGCACAGGATCTGTCTTGTCTTTTGAAGTAATTAGTAAATCTGAGACTTTTGAATACTTTTCTTTGGAAATTCTGACTGGATATATTTTACTTCCTTGGTAATGAAAGATGTTTATATTTATGCCATTTTTCTTTTCAAATTTCCCAATTTCTTTCATTTGAACTGGAATTGAAATTGGAGTCCAGTCAAATAATGGCATAAATTGGTTATAAGAACCCGTTCGCTTTACTTGCCCATTACCGACATCACCGTAATGTTGAGACGCTACGACGGCATAGGGAAAGCAGCGACTAATAAACAAAATGGACATGATTAAGAGCTGCGAAAACCATTTTTTCTAACCATCTTATTTTTAAATATACCCTTTTGGCACGACTAAAGGAAGAAGGCCTTGTCTACTCTTGAGGCAAGTTGGCATTTTAAATCTGCCACCATAGGAGAAAGGCGATGCGTCAGCAGCGGAAAATTCAAAAAAATGAATTTTTTGAACACTCCAATTTGACCCATTTGAATTGAAATGATTCAACTGTTCTTCGACTTCGTTAAAAGATGTTATAATAAATTCTGTCACTTCTGATTCATCATAAATTACTTGAGTCTCGGTACCAAGAAAAGTGTCCAGTTCTTTATTTAACAAGACATTTTCTAACCTAAAAAAGAATAACTTTTAGAAGCCTATGGCTTGTTGCGAACATTATACTGCTTGTTTTACCTCAAAGAAAGTCGAATTTCAACTGTAATTGTCTTGTAGAATTCCAAAAGTTGTATCAAAAGTGATTTGAAATCTTCAAAAACCGTTTCCCAAATTTCATCGAGTAAATCAATAATTTGTTTAGGATCATATGAGAATGAAATGATTAGCCCGTTGTGAGAAACTAGTTCTTGAGTAAAAACTCCAGTAATTAAATTATGTGGCCTCTCAAATGCTAGTCTCTCCCCTTTGTGCTCACAATTTGGTACATGACTTCTCAAATTTACATAATAATTTGCACAATCCTAGAAAATGTTAATTAAATTACTCAAAGTGATTAAACAGCTTTTTTTAAACTTACAATACACTTATGACGCTGGCTATGGTGCTTTCTTAGCTTTGACCACGAACCAAACGTAAGAGGGCATAAGTCGCACTGGATCTTCAAAACCAATTGTGTTTTATTAAATCAAGTTTAAAAAAATGAAAAATTCCTTACAGCTCTTTTTTTTCTTTTCTTTTGTGGTGTCGGAAGAGAAGAAGAAGTGTGAGGAAATGACATTTTTTAAAAAACTGAAAAACACTACAAATTTAAAGCCTTCTTTTTTGGAGGTGAAAGTTGTTCTTTCTCCTCTTGCTCCAAGTCTTGCTGTAGTAAGGCGAGACAGACGCGTTCCTCTTCGGCCAATCGCTTCGTTTCACCCAACTCACTTTCCACGGCAGACGTAATGTCTTGTTTGAGCATTTGCATAGCCCTAATAATTGCATCGATTTCCGAAAACCGGAACCGAATCGAAGTGCCCATTTCCGTCCCAGTCGCGGCTAATAAGTTGATGAAAAAATACTTTTTTCCTCGACAACCCAAATTTGGAGACGGCACGAACACGCTCCTTCTAAGCCTAAAGAGATTAAAAGATTAGAAAACAAAGGACGGAAAGAGAAAGGGAGAGGAGGGACTAAAAGCAAGTACCTGAAATTTTTTGTTTGGTAGCAACCCGATTTATGCCAGAAGTCGCTAGCAAAAATCGAGTTTGAAACTTCGGGAAGTTTAACTTCTCCAAGATGCCGATTGTCTGGTGGAATGAGCCTACTTAAACAATTCAGCGTTAATTGTAGCATTAAACATTCAAAGCACGCTCAAAACTCACTTTTCGTCTCCGTCGCTTCCGCCATCACCGTCTCTGCCGGTTTTCCCCAACTTTATTTTTAACACTTCAAGAAAGGGATCGTCGCATAGTTCTGCTGTCGATCCAGAACGTTCATCAGAAGCTCTCGCCATACGCTGCCCATTCCCTATTTTACATAAATTAGATTCAATGAGATAAAATACAACAAATTAAAAACGACCACACTTTGGATTGGCTACTTACATTTTCTTCCTTGACTCGTCATTATGCTTCTACCCTCGCCCCCTGCCAAAAATAAACTGACTCAAAAAGAGCTATACAGTTGGGTTTTAAAATTTGAACATGAATCGCTTCTGCAAAAGTTGTTTTTGTCTCTACAAAATAGAAGACGAGCGCCGCCTTCGAGATTTTGGTCGCTGTTGTGTGATTTGTTATTCTTTGCATCACTCAAAGTGGCTTCGAGTTGCGGAACACTTTAAAAGCCCATCGCAATGCTGTAATGCAAAGTGTTCTTCCTTTTCAATTCCTACATATTTTGCAGGAAATGAGTACATGACGCCATTTTTCAAGTCAAGAGCAAACACAAAGCATCGTTTTTGCGTGTTTTGCTTTCCGACTCTTTCGTCCAATGAGAAGGAAGTTGACTCCTGCACCACCTGCCAGCGGAGGTGGGCACGCTTGGCGAAAATTGAATTGATGCGAGGAAATGCTGTCAAGCCTCCATTCTGCCGAAAACTGAATTTTGATGAAGCAGGCTGCGAGTGGATTGAAATGGACAACAGTGTCAAATCGTAAGCCAACATGTGCAGTATTTGTAAAAATTCTAGTAGGCCAAGCGCGAATTATCTTGAGAAAGCTTTTTGTAGGCAGTGTTTGCTTAATTTAACAAAGGGTTTTCAATTGAGGCAAACCTACTTACCATGTTGCAACAGTCTAAATTGCAAAGACGAAAAACTAATTAAATTTGTATTTTCTACAGTGGAGGAGCACCGAAACGTCCATGTATACTGTCAACGCTGCATGATAATGCTGTCACCCGAGGAGAAAGTAGCTTGCCTCAATAATGGTAAATTTTTAGCATTTTTAAAAATAGTTTGACTTTAAATTAATTTTTCTTTGCATTTTTAAAGTTCTGTCGGAGTGATTCCAGAAAGGACGCCATGGACTCTTTCACTTTAAAAGCATCTCTTCCTCATTTCCCTTCTCATTCAAATAAGAACACATTTTTTTGTTTTCACAAATAAAGCTTTTATTAGTAAATCAAATCAATTTCTTTCAACTCATTTAAGCGATAAGAACTATCGAAAATTGCCAACGTTGCCAAATTTAATGGAGTTGTAACTGGAGAGGAAAATTTAATTGTGGCCCTAATAGAACCACTCTTCTTAATTTGGCTCGAACTTGCGAGCGTGCGAGGCAAAATGTTAAAGGCATAAAAACAATTATTCTTGTACTGAAGCCTGTTAAATCCGTTGCTAACTTCTGGCCCCGTGGATAGAATTTGAAGGCTATTAAAACTTTCTAAATATAGCCCTTTTTCTATATCTAATTCCAGCACCTGGTCATGGGCACCGTCATCACTTTCAGTTGTTACTTGGACACTAATAACGTTATGATTTTTAAAAGAAAATGGATTCGAATGTATTGATCCTAATATGCTAGACGTTTCAACTACGCCTAAAAGAAGGATCTCTGGCAAATTCCCAAAATAGAGGTGAAAGTAATTAAAATAAGTAGAAACTGGAATATTAAATAATTTTAGGTTGGTCACTTTGGTTGGTAGGAATGCAGGGCGAGTTTTTAGTTGAGATTCCAATCGAGAACTTAAATTCTCGACCAATTGGTGACGGACGAGATTAAGTCTCGCTCTAGTAATTACTAGCTTATAAGGACTTGCCGTTAATTTTCCAAGCGCCGTAGTTTCGGGAATTATAAATACAAACTCATTAGAGTTACGTTTTAGGCGAAGCGTAATGTCGAGTCCGGGTGGAAGGAAGCGAGAGATCTGAAAGAATGGACAATACAAAGTGTCGCTGACTTCAAATTCATTGGATCCTTTCAAGAAGTCCTTTCTTATTTTGAATCCTCCCTTTGAAGTGTCAATCGTAGTAGGATCTTCATCCCTATAATACAGTGCTGAACAGAGTGAGTCTGTCTTTTGAGTAATTCCAATTCCAAGTTCCACTTGGAGCCAAGCTCTGTGACAAAAATATATAAACTTAAATTCAAAAATTCACATTTTTTTAGGTAAATTTCATAAGCTAATTACGCGAGGGAATAATTATCTAGTCCAGCAGTTGGGATTTCTTTCCCGTCGACCAAAACACAACAGGCACTAAACATTGAGTGCAATAGGAGATTTGTACAACTAAAATCTGCGGTTTCCTCGACCTTGCTATTGTCGAGCTTGAGACATTTGAGAGTCAGAGAAAGTCGACTTTCTCTCAAGGACGTGTAGAGAAAGTCAGACTTTGGAGCATGGAATTCCACGATTTCGTTGTCTAGACTATAAGAATTTGGAATGGAGAGGACTTGTGATTGGCGGATCGTGTTATCTTGAATCTGACTAAAATGTGTAAAAGAGCATTTAGCATTCAATTCTAAAATTTAAAAAAAGTTAGTTACTTTTCAAAATAGTCTAGTTCAGATTTGAATCCAGTCTCTACAGGTAGGGCTACTTTGCTTTTTTTGGAAGGCGTGTTTTTCATTTTGCCCTTTTTCGTCTCCTCCTCCTTCTTCCTTTACGATTGGAACCCTTGGAGACAGTGGGAGAAGGGCCTTTTTGCTTTCTGCTTTTTTGTTTTCTGCTTTTTTGTCTTCTTCTATACTTCTTGACACCTTTGCTAAATTTTTTAAGTGTCGATTGGTTTTCAGGTGCAATTCCTTTAAAGAAATATATTATTTAAATAAAAAAACAAGCAATTTAAAAGTAAACTCAACTTACCAGTGTACATTAAGTACCTTCTAGTTTGCACCCAGATTTATTACACTTTATCAACCTCATTAACTTTCTTTAGATGAATAACTAGACGGACTGGTTGTTCGTTTCGAAACGAAATTGACTGCAGAGCTTCATTTACCAAGCGAACACGAATCGTACTAACTTCGTTTTGACTATTGCAAGGCAGGTAGAACGGAGGAGAAAAAACGACGTGATGAAGTTTTGATTTCGATTGATTTGAAATTTTGCACATGCGTAGTAATTCTTGTTTTTTGCCTCCAAAAAATTGGGGCTTTATTATATTGCACATTATTAAACAAAGTTGCTCAGAATCACTAGAGGTAATTATTTTGTTTTCAAAGGCATAGGATTTTTTTGCGGAGAAAGTGCTTTCTCCTGGAATGCCGAGAACGTCGAGCAAACGTGTAGAAAATTCAAACACTATTTGATCTTCTTGTACTAGTATTTCCAGCTCCTTTGCACTAAGGGAAAGCGTAATTGGAAGCGTTTCTAACTCAGAATTCAAAAGCGTTATAACGTCCAAACTATTTTCAAAATGCTTTTTTTGAACGATTTTTTTTGTAATTGTGTCAATTTTAGATGTTAATTTGAATACTAGGGAAGCATCTAGAGACGCATAGAGATCCGATTCTGGTCGTTTCGAATTGCCTGTTTCCCCAGGTTTAATAATGTTTGTATTTAACCCTAACAACTCGGCAAGGTCGCTTGGTAGTTCAAATTCAACATATTGAGTGTCTTTGAATTTTATTGTGATGTTAATTATATTTGAAGGCGCTAAAACGGAAAGTCGAAAAATTATGGAAATGTTTACATTTTCTGATTTAAGAGTTGCATTGACTTTCCCCAGGAATCCTTCCAAGCTTTCTTCACCTTTCCTCTCAATTTCAATGTTTTTCTGCGTCTTCTTCATACAATTAACTATTGCAGGTGAAGATGGCGTAAAAATTAATAGTGGGTCAGGAGATGGAAGGTAAATTTCAGTCACAGCGGCCGTAGTTAACGTAACGTCAATTGGTTGATACAAGGTGACTGTAAAGTCACTTTGTGTGTTTCTTGGGTTGAAAATTGGCGTATCATTTGAACTTAGCGTTAGTGTAGTAGAGTTCATGATTCACTAATTGGAATTATCTCTTGCTCATAGAAACCACCACTAATTTCTCTGAAAGTGACACAACAATTAATTACTTACTTTCACTGTGCTTTCACTCTTCACTTACTCTCCGTGTAGGTCTCTCAGCCGATACTAAAAATAATTTGGGGTTAGAAAGTGAAAGTAAAAAAGTAAAAAGTGTCGTACCATTGGTGGGCTACTATGAATTACTTTCCAAATTCTAAACATTTCCCGTGTTGCTGAAACTTCGGACTTTTTTGCAAAAAGAAGTTTGTACCTGAAATTGTAGTTTTTAGAAAAAATTGGCAATAATAAAATGTATCATTTCCTACCTGGAGATGCGAACTAGCTGACCTTTTCCCAATTTCGGCTTTATCCTTTTCTTTAGAATGTCTTTAAAATACAGGTTACGCCAAACCTCAGGAAATAAAAAATTCATTATTACAAAACTCAATTTTAGTTAATTTAATACATACGATATGCTGGTTATTAGCGTTAACTTGTGCGGGAGCCATTTTAATACTTCTATTAAAAGAATTATTTAGGCGGCGCTCAAGCGCTGGAATTATGTCGATGTATCGTTTCGTCTGTGGATTTGATGTAAAAAATCCCTGAAGATATTTACGTATCTCGAAAATTGCCTAGGAATTAATAAGCAATTAATCACGATAATCAGAGAAAGCAAAAACCAGTGCTTACGCGTTCTGCAAACGACGCCTTCTTAACCGAATATGTGATAAAGTGAGATATCGAATTTTTTTTGAAAAAAGTTTGGGAAGGTTTTGCTCGGAACTCTACGCCCTATAAAACACACAATTAATAAATTGATTTTTATTAAGTAAAAAAATACTTACTTGATCAGTTCTAATATGCTTAGGCTTGGTCCCAGCTCTTTTAAATATTTTAGTTAGAGCTTTTACCATAGAGGATGCTGTCGCATTTTTCATTGGCTCTAAGAAGGTCATTCGAGAAAAGTTATCCTTTGCAATTAGAAAGTGTAAAACCTAAAAATAATCGCTACTAAAAAATGCTCTTTTATTTTATTGCACATTCAATACGTTTTTGTTGAATGAAGGAAAGTATGAGTTCACATTCATTAAGTCCAAGTCCCACTGCCAATTGGGCACGTGAACCAGAACTTTTCTAAAAAAAATGTCAACATTTAGCAACTTTATGAATCAAAGGGTTACACAACCTTTTACCTGGTTGGGTACTTGTGTCGGAAAAACCGGTGCAACGAGAAGCTGTCCAATTGGCTCAACCAGTTTCTTACAGTTTTTTTGTTAGTCTTAAGCTTTTGTTCAGAAATAAATTTAGATACGCTATCCAGCCCTCCAGGACGCGTTGGGTCAACGTATAGCTTTTGAAGAAAACTTTTAGTTTCACGCATCGTGTCTTTAAATAGATTTGCAGCCTCCTGCCAGAGTGTCAGTCTCTGTTCAAGCGTTCTTTTGTTGACTTTCTTTTAAAAAATGGCAGGATTTGGAAGCTTGTTGCCAGAAGAGAAACTAAGTGAAAGCGTCATTTGGTTTAGGCAGTCAATAACGTTTCCTCAATTTGCAAAACTGGAGACTCGTATCACTTCGTTTGTTGAGTTTGGGGAAGAATGGACATACGTGATTCGCAAAAAGTTTGCGCAAAATGGATTTTTTGCATCCAATATTGAAGAGAAGAAGGTTCATTGTTTCCACTGTGGTGCCTCACTTTGAAGGACGTCTCACCATTGCAGAATCCATTCGAGCTCCATAATGGCACCTTCTGCATCATGGCCAAAATCAGCCAATGGGCGGCGCCAAAATACAATCAGGAGCCGACTACCTGTAAGCTGTGTCCAACAGGAAGTGAAAACCAAAAGGAAATCATTCTGTTGCCGTGCTTCCATTTGATTGCGTGTCGAGAGTACAGTCACAATTTTTAAGAGCATTACTCTACATAATAAATATTTGTATATATTTACGTTTATCTTTTATTTATACAGTTGCTCAACTCAACTAACATTTTGCCACGTGTGCGGGTATATGGTGACTGGGATGGCGAGACTCCGTTGAGAGAAAGTCAAGGTAACAAAAGTGAAAGTAAAATATTTGCAAAAAAAAAATACAGCCCTTTTTTTTATTTATTTTAGTTTCACGCCCCGTTTTACACCTGGATTTTTCTACACCTACAGTTTTTTTCGTTTTCTTTTTTAAATTTAAAAAACAACTATTTTCTTAAATTTAAACGTTAAAAATTTAAACCTAACTTAAACCACTGTCAAGGCTCCAAAAAGAAAAAGGACGAGAGACAGCAGCCAGCATTCCACAACCCGCCAAGGTCCTTTTCATCTCTAAAAAACAAATGGGGTAAAAGCTTGAGGTATTTGTTTGAGTTCAAAATAAAAAAAACTCACCCGAATTTATTGATTTTATCGTTTTTTTCTTTTGGCGAATTTCCTACAAAGAAAAGTCAGTAATTCAGAAAAAAATTTGTATTATTTTTTAATTTTTGAATGTTACTTTCTCCTCTGCAAGTAGAGATGCACAGAGGTCGTTTCCATCAACGATAAAATTGGCAGGGTTGGCCAAGCTCCAGTAGCGAATTATGCGCATTTCGTAAATCAGCACAGCGGGGTTATTTTTAACAAATTTTGCATACCGGCACATCATGAGCCATGCTTTCCTTGCCACTTTGTGCTAAAATTCAATATTTTTTTTACTTTTATTTATTGTTTTAGTCAATTAATAGCATTTATTACCTCAAATTTTAACCCTTGCGGAAATTCTGGAAACGTAAAATTTTGCAAATTTTGATAGAACGGAGAAGTGTTGAGAGACATATTATGTCCAATGGCGGCAAGATTCTGCAAATTTCAAAAAATAAAAACAGGAAAGCATTTTTTTTGCATAACAAAATCACCTGCAAAAAGTTTTGACTCGGTTTCCATGGCATTTTGGAGGGAAGTTTGTCACAAGGCCTCTTTTGCTTCACTTTCTTTGGTACCTTAACTCTGGTAAGAACTGTCAAATTCTTGTTTTGAGCATTACTGTTTGAAGGAGAGGGACGAAAGTCAAGGGTAGTCGAGCCGCGGGGCGTGGTTTGGTCAACTTCTGTTGGAATAGAAAATGTGGGGCGTTGGGGCTTGAAATATGTCGTAGTGCTCCGAATGGTTGTTGGAGGCTCAATCGAAATTGGAAGAGAGGGAGGGAAAGGAACTGTAGCAGCATTCTTGTCTGGGCTGAAAGTGGATGTGGTGGAAGAAGGGTAGACCTAATGTTGCACAAAAATAACTTTCAAATTTTAAAACTGCTAGATTTTTGTTAGAATTTTTGCTAATTAGTTACCCGAGGCGATCCTACGACATGAACATGATTCTCATTAATTGTTGATGGCTTTTGAAAAGTGTCAGTCGACGTTGCCAAATGGTTCGGTTCACATGTCGTCGTCGTTGGAGCAGAAGGATGGGTTTCCTAGAAAAAAATGGGTCAAATCTTGTACTTTGAGAAAACAGTAGATAAACTAAACCTGAGTGGCTACAACAGCGAAATTTTGCTCAATATTTGACTGCCCTTTTGGAGGTGTGCTGGAGACGGAAGTCTCAAGAGGTTCAATAATTGTCTCGAGGACTTCCCTGGAAGGAGGCTGTGTAATGCCATTTGCAGCATGTGACCTCTTCCCACCTGGCACACTTTTGTCTGCGTCAGTAATTGATGTTACAAAATCTAGACTTCTAGTTGAGAACATTGTTGGGGAAATTGTCGTCGTCGGCGTCTGAACAAAATAAAATAAAAAATTAGCATTTTTGTTTTAAAAATAGTTGAGATTTTTACGGCATAAGAAATCTCTTTATTTGCCTTTAGTGTCGACTCCTTTTGAAATGCAAAATGCGTCGTGAAGATGGAAACGTTTCGCAGTGTGCTTTTGATGGGCTTGATGGGCTCAATTGTTGTGATAGTAGGGCGAGAAATTAATGCATTTTTTGGTGACTTTGTTGCCTCATGTGTCGTAGTGGAGAAAGTGGTGGGGCGTGTATAGACGAGTGGTTTAGGCGGCATTGTGGTAGTGAATGGTGAATTGGAAGTGATGAATTGTGCGTAATGGAATGACCTTGTGGTGGTCGAGAGAGGAATGCCTGTCGTAGTGGTTGGGACAGAAGGGAAAGTTGTTTTTTGTGGAGAATGTGTTGTCGTGAGTTGAGACCCATGTAACTTTCTTTGAAAACAAATTCGCATTCCGTTTCCGCTTCTCCAATCCAGAACGCTTGACACTTTCTCTTCCAAGCTCGAGTGAAAAACGGACACACATTTAGAGATATGATTTGAAAAGGTAATGTATTTGCAGACTTTTTGTTTTAGGCATTTCTGGCAGTCAAGACCGTCGCACCTGGACGCTTCCACTGCTAGACTTGGAATTAAGAGCAGAATTACTACAATTACAGACTTCATTTTCAATCAAGATCCAAACTAAAACTAACTTGTCTCTCTTTTGCATTGTCTAGAATCGATGCAAAGCAATTAAACTCTAAATGGTAATTCGTTTTTTAAAACTTGTCTCAAATTACGTTTTTTCTCATCTCTCTCTTTCTAATCTCTTTCTCTCCACTTGTTTCATGTTAGGATACACGAAAAAAGAGGTCAAAGGCCAAAGCTACTCCAATAGATGAATCTCAAAATCAAGATTCTGAACAGGAGGGAGATGACGAAAAAGAAATGAACAGACAACGAGCGGGTAGAAAATTGGGTCAAAGGGCAGCCCAAGATCGACTGGCTAATTTTGTATTTAAGCCTCGAAAAAAACTGGTTCTAAAACAGCCTAGAGCACTACAGACAAGAAAGGGATTTTTATGTCTACTGATTCTAACCCCAGAAAATGCTATTGAAGAGATAAAAAAAACCCTGGAATAATTGTTATTCTAGTCAATAAAAACATAACAGTACAAACGATGCATGTTGTTTTCTTTATTTTTTAAAAGATCATGGACCACTTTCAGTCTTACTTTCAAATTCAAAGAAAAAGGGTATTCAAAGAAAAAGGTCTTTTAACGAAAAAAATGGGTGCAATTTTTAGTATTTTTAAAAAAAGAGAAAGTGAAGCGTCCGCTGTTGACACTGAGGACTGGGACACGGAGCCAACCATTCCAACTTCTGCAGCACAGCGCCAAGTCATTTTGGCAACGCTTCATCGAGTGCAAACTGAACTAGCCGCCTATATAAGCGGAGATTTGGCCCGCCCGTACGATCCTGTGCGTGAACAAATTGGTTGGGCGGTAATTCGAAGGCGCCTAAACTCATTTAACAGGCAACATTGTGTAAGTACTTTTTATTAAATTATAATTATAGTTAATAATTATTTTTTTTAAAAAAGAAAAAAAACTTCACTTAAAAATTCAATTTTCTTACGTTATTTTGTTTTTGTTTTTTAGGTTCCATTTGAAACACTCGAATGGGCTCGAACAGGAAACATGGATTACAACGATTGGCGAAATCATTTCATCTCTGTTATCTGGCGCGACAAGGAGAATAATTCCGCCATTTTCTATACCGCGGAAGACTTTTCTGAAATGATTCAACACATTGACTACTCCAACCTAGAGTCAAAGGGGGATCAGCACCCGTTGCAAAAAATTTACAAGTTGAAACTAAAGGGTTTTAAAATTGTGAATTCTGCAAACAACTACAGGTACCGAAAAGATAACTACATCATAACTCACCGCCACAACTGCACTATAGTTGTGGTAGTCGCAAGAGTTGCTGGAGTTGCGTACCCGCAACATATTGACGACGTAATTGAACCAGCGACGGATGACGCTGGTTACGACGGAGACATCTCCGAAAGCGAAGAAGGAGACAATGAGAAGATGAACATTTTTTTCCGTCTGCTACGCTTGGGTAAAAAATTTCTTAAAGTGCTAGTTTTAAAAAGTTTTCTTTCTTTCATTTTTTAATTTATCAGTAGAGTTGTTTTAAAAATAAGAGAATATTAGTAGATAACACTTTTTAAAGAATTTAAGAATTAGATTTATTTTTAAAAAACTTAATAATTTTATTCAGTTTAGTAGAATATGTTTAATGTTAATAATTTTTAACTAACAATTTATTTAAAAAGTTGGCATGTAACTAATAGTTTAAAAAACATACAAAACCTAGCTTGTAATTATAATTTAGATTTAAGATTTCTAACTCTATTAATTAATTGTAATTAAGAATATATTTATGTACTTTTGCTAAAATTTTTTACTAAAAAATGTTTTTTTTTACTGTTTTAATTGGAAAGGAGTTTCAAAATATTTAGAATTATAGAAATATTTAGGGTTATAAGAATAAAAAACCAATGGAATTAATTACAGACAAAAGCTTAATTTTGTTTTAGAATTTAGTAATTATGAGGGAAGAAGGCATGTCAAGGGTAGATCCTAATCCTGTCCACTCCTAACCATCCCTACCTCCAGAAATAAAAATCAACTAGATTATTAAACTAAATTAAAAAATCTAAATTTTGAGGTTAATTAAATTTGATTTAGAAAATTTGCATCTCAAAAATAAGAGAGCGTCTCCCCTGTTCACCGTCACATACACGTTTAATTTCTTCTCAAACGTTCATTCTCTTTTTTAAAACCTATTAAAAAAATCCGCATATTTTAACAAATTTTTAGAATATATTAAAATCGAAAAACATGAGAGGCCGCCAGTCCATTTGGTTCGAGTAACTAAAATCGAAATTACGGATTCGCCTTTTGTTTAAGAATTAGTGTATTTAATTTTAAGGTAATTTGAATTTTCCTAATTTTAGTATTTAACAAATATTGAAGTTGAGCGTAGATTCATTTCACAAGTGACATTGTTTAACTGGTTCCTAAATAAAAGTAAATGTAAATGAAAAATTAAATCCCACCATCCCTCACTCCTTCATTTACAAGAAATGAGTCAATTTTTTAAAACTAATATGAAAAAATTAAAGTTTTAGTTTCCATAAGAAACGATTTGTGAATTAAATAAAAATACCATTTAATTTTCCATAGAAATCCCTAGGAATAAGTGGCCCAGCCTTCTTGCCATCCATCTAATTTCTTTAGGCAAGGGACAAGGAGTAAAGTTCCTTAGTGATGTAACTTGAATTAGAGTGAAGGAAGAAAAGGTCCCTTTGAGAACTCCCCTCCGTTTCCCACTTTTTGCTTCCTCAGCTCCCCCTCTCGCCAAACTTGTACAATTTCTCTGCAGCTTTCACTCTCCCTCAGCGTCCTCCGTTCAACTTTCAATCATTTCATATTGCTACTAAAATTCAGCGATGAACAAAAA
>VYYI01000819.1:0-25265 GCA_021029175.1 Bilobella aurantiaca
GCTTTCACTCTCCATAAAAAAAAACCTAACAATTTTTTGATGGAACTTTTTTTTTAAAAAAAAGAAAAGAAAAAAAAAAGCAAAAGTATCGATTCCTTCGTTCAAACCACTGACTACTGCTGTAGCAGCCTTCTTTATTTTCTTTCACACTCTAATTTTCTCTACAAGCTTTCCTAGGAAGGGGAGAAAGCGGAGTGTTTGAATCAATGAGAAAAACGTATAATCCATCCATTTACTCGTGTGCAGCAGAGTCCAATGTTCCATAGATTCTAATTATGAATTATAAGTCAACTAGTCGAGGAAAACGATTTGAGTAGGATTTTTAGATCTAGCTGGAGAATAATGCCGAGTAGGAATTTTGTGTTGAGCACAATAATTTCTAAAGAAATCTTTGGTAGTGCGTGGTGGCTGACAGCGGCTGGAGCAGCGGTAAGTTACAGGTAGAAGGGTCATAAATTAGGGTGGATTGCAAAGGATATGTCCTTGTGGACTACCTTGGCACTTTAATCTTCTCTCCAGCTAATTAACCTGGAATCGTATTCTTCTCGTGTTCCGCAAAACAGCTTTCTCCGCCCGCTTTCCCTTCCCCCAACTTCCTTAATCGTGAACAGGCCCAATGTGCTTTCATAATAAATTATATTGTCCTCCTCAAAACGAAAAAGTTCCGCTCTCTCGTTCTACGGGTTACTTTATTTTACAATTTCATTTTTTAGTACTGGTGAGTTTAGCCAAAAACACGACATTAGCTAGAATTTTATTTTTGTTCGCTACCTACAGTAGAGCTCTGAAAAGTGGTTAAAGTGCTATTCCAGCTTTGTTAAAGCTAAATGCTGGAAAAGCACTCACAAAATATTCATTTAAATGTTCACTGCAATTAATTACCCGAGCGTGGAAAAGCATAGTTTTTAATAATCAGTGTAGAATCAGTCGATGAATGTCATTTCGCATAATTTCAGGAAGTTAAACATACCACTTAAGTATGAGCAATCTCAAAACTGCAATTTGTAATTATTTTCTGATTAATTTTTTTTTAGCTACTGCATGCTTTATAACCGGTAAGCCTAGCTTAATCGAGAAAGCTTTCCCTAAAAGCTTTATGAAAAATATTTGAAAATACATAAGTTTTTATTATCTTCGATGCAAATAAGCAGTGAAATTAAATCGTGAGCTATCTAATTCCTCCGCTGGGGTATCCCAAGGGCCCATTATCTATAGCCTAATTGGCAGGGATCCTGAAGGGCTTAGTGAGGAGAGGGCTAAGGGCGCTAAGCCCGAACAAATGATAATAAGCTTACAGAGCGTGGCCATCGCGAGACGAAGAATAGCAGGATAAATAGTGGCCATGCTTTCACCGTTGTTGTCTCAACGACCCCGTCCTAACGGCCCACGGTCTGATTGGGCTTTTCAAGGAGAAAGCGGAGAAAGTACGGCGTGCGGCTAGAAGGCGCTTCGGAGGCTGAAGCGAGTCGCCGAGGCTCAATTACTTAAAGCCTCGATTGTTTGTCCAGGCTCTTGATTCTTGGCATATACCTTTTAGCAAAGGGCCTCGACCCCATTCCACGGCCCTGAAACATGAAATATTAAGAACGAAGGGGCATTAGATGCAGTTGTTTTAATTAGAGCACAACTTTACCAACTACCGTAACATTACTCAGTGGAGGCTCCCGTAAGAACTTTCTCCATTCAGACATTATTTTCTCATCAGGGACTCCCGTGGAAACTGTATCATCATAAACTACAGGCTACCGCTTTCTTAAAAAAAAACGCTTTCTAATTTCTCGCACCATTCATGGCTCTTACATGATTACGCTTCCCAATTCCATCAATAAAGAAAAAGTGGAGAAAGGAAAGAAATATTGCTTCAATTCCATTTCCGCTCTCGGAAGGTAATTTACGACCCAATTCTAAGAATAGATCTGGAAATCTAGCAGTTCTCATTTGAAATTAAAAGTAGATTAGTCGGAAGTGCAATTTGATTTCCGAAGTTAAGGGAACTAAAACTGAAGACGAAGGGATCAGGGAGGGCCCTTAATGTTTCCTATGTATCACCCCTTTCATATTCAAAAAAAAATCAGAAACATTTTTGAATAGGCAGATGGTAAGGCTCTCTAGAGAAAGTAAGCAAACTTTCGAAATCCCTCTCACTATCCATCGAGAAAACTGGGAAATTGGTCTATGGAGAAACATTGAAGGAAGCCGAACAGCGATTTTCAAAGTTTTTGCATGCAAACTAGCGTTGTGACTAACCAAAGTTGGAATGAATACGCATAAACAAAAAATAACTATGCCCCGAAAATAAAACTCCAAAATCTGAACTGCAGTGAAGGAGTATTGCGTGGAAGCGTTGCCGCGAGCGACTTTCTCCTTTCACCACGAAACGCCTCAGAATGAGCTCGCTGAAGTGCGTCAAAACCCACTTTTCAGAAGCTGGGATAATGATTAATTTCGAAATAGTCACTCGCTTTGAATTCTTATATTTATAATACAAGCTTAAGGTGGAGTCATCATTCAAATGAAAAACTTGATTTCACGTTCATAATTTGATGGAAAATGACTTTCACTCTGTATTTCTCATTAGTCTCAAGATGTTCAGAATAATCTCACTTTTGCCTGCATGAAAGTTTGATTGGTTGTTTGATAGGCTTGGCTATTAGGACGAGAATTTTGTGCCGGACTGTTTCAAGTTAAGAACATTTATTTGAACAGTGCTTTTTCATTAAACAGTTTTTTTTAAATGGCCCGATACAAGCATTTTAGCATCTGAAGGGTGTTGTTAAGAAAACAAAACAATCAAAAGGCAAAACGCTTTTCGACGTGTTCAATTCCAAACGGTGTTCAATAGACTTAGTAAAATGATTTTTCTTTCAAAACGCTTTGAAGAAAGTAGGTTTTAGAATAACAAAAGGAGTAGTGTGCGAGGCACTTTGAAATTGATCCGCATTGTGAGCTAGTACAAATGTCAAGGACAGGAAAAATTATGCCCAATTTGTGTGGCCCACAAGCGCATTTCCATAATGCAGATCTTCTTATTCATAGCAACATCTAAAAAATTAGAAAAGGGGGAGCTACACATTTTTCTCCATTTCTCCCCTTCTTGTAAATTCTCCAGTTTCATTAATAAGGCAAAAAGGGGGATTTCGATGCAAAAGGAAAAGAAGGCTCGGGACTATCGACCATCTTAGCCCCTTCCTCAACCACTGTTTCAGGAAGTTTCCCCAGTCAAAATACACTTTCACCCTCCAAAACTTCCCTTAATAATCTGTCTGCTGAAGGAGCATTAAAAACGGAAAGGTGCTCTAAAGATAAATTAAATCAACATTTGGCATTTGTGGGATCCAGGAGCACTTAAGGGTCGACAAAGCATTTAGGTATCCACCGTTCTTCGTGTGCAAACATTTTGGCCACTTTCTCCCTCTTCAGAACCACCGCCGCTTGAAGAGGGCCGAAACCATTGGCATGACCGCGGAGTCTGATGCCATGGCGTGTGGCTGGAAGTCCAAGATTACCATTTCTTGGCTGGTCTGGAAGTGGAGCTAATAAAATGGAATTGGATGACCTTAGCCCAGCTCAAAATGGACTTTGGACCTAATGAGAGAAAGTGGAGAAAGTTGGAAGTCCCGAAACTGATCCATCCATTTCCATCACTCTCTCGAGTGGCCAACTTTTTTTTTCTTCAAGTATTGAATTTCCATTTTGAACTTTTTAATGGGATGATGATGTATGAGTTTACTTGAAAAGTGGAAGTGGAAGGCCACTTACGAAATTTAATTCGGATGCCGACTGGTCTCCAGGAGATTCGGAAATGCTGCCTATCAACCCGTTTTCAGCGATTCGAGCTTTTAAACTTTGTGTCTGCCAATCCTCAAAGCGAAAGTCAAAAATAAAGCCACTCTTCCAAACACAAATTTCTACCAAAGTGCTTCCAAGTTTTCTATTTTCCCTTCTTATTTAACTTTCGAGTTGGCAATGAGGAGTCGATAGTGAAAGTACTAAAAGAAAATTAGAAAGTGACCTCACATAAACGTTGATGGAAATTGCGTCCTTTTTTTCGCAGAAAAAAAGTTCCGTGACAGGTAAAAAGCCACGAAATTGATTCACTATCTTCCAAGTCATCAAATCGATCGATTTGGTTCCTGTTGCTGACTCCGCTAACTCAATTGCCGTTGTCCTACTCTAATTTGACAGAAAGCGGCGTCACAGGAAAAGGAAATAGAAAAAAAATGACTTTTTTTGTGGCTTTATGAGGCCCAATAAACCTGACTGTCCTCCATGCTGTTCATAATTCGAAGAGATCCAGTTTATACCATTTCGAAAAGGGAAAGTACTTGGCAGGAAAGCGCAAGGAGAAAGCGGAAGATGAGGAGAAAAAGGATAATCTAATTCTGGAGCCTTTAGAATTCCCCTTCCCTCTACTTTCCCTCCAGGTACTATGTTCCAGTTGCTGGAAATTCGACAACAGGACGAGGCCCATATGTAGGTTTCCGCAGACACATTTTCCAAAATCTGATTTCCGCTCCTGCCCTTCCTTCTGCAATTGCAAAGGGCCTCCTGACGATTAGGACCAGGAGGAGGAGGAGGGCCCTTATTTTACAAATGACTCCAAAATCCAATTACTCTTTTCTTCACCTTTCCCTTTGACAAGCGGATCTCCCTTGTAAACTTCATCCATTTTCCAGGGCGGATGATAAATGCTTTTTAAGGGCTATGCGGACTAATCTTCCTGTAATTTTTTTCTTCACCATTAAAAAAAAACTGTTTTAATAAGATTACCTGTGACGGCAGACGCCCGGCTTCTCTAGGAGAAGTGAACGGAGAAAGTGAACTTTTTTTTTTACTTTCACTTTTACAATGGGAGCTTCACGCCTCCTTTTCACGCTACAGTGCTTCACGCCTTGGGAGGAATTATGGGAGTGGGTGTGATTAAAAGTTTGGAAATAGAATTTAATTAGAATTTAATTAGTGCGGTTAGTAGTTAACTAGGCAAGTTAGCGGAGAGGAAGACTTTAGTTGTGTCTTTCTCCGGAGCCGTTGGGTGACTGAGGGCTTTCTTGCCCTCGCCAGACTGCCTGACGCCAACTTTCTCCGGGAAGCTTTCTCCCTCTATTTCAAACAGAAACGATGTTTCAAAGGCTCGACTCTTACCGTGCTATTACCCAATTCTCATCAACGCATTTTCACTTCAATTATTCAAACTAAACATTTGTTACTAACTTCTAAGGAAAATGATGCTAATTCGAAATTAATCTGGTTGCACATTATTTTTAACGCAAATTCACAATAGCATAGATACCAAATTAAGTTTCTAATAATTTTTTGCACCCAAAATAGAGTTATGTGCCGCGTTTTCAAGTGAGGCTATTTTATGCAATGAGTCGTGCATCGGCAGAAACAAATAATTCGAAATTGCGAATTATCTAGTATACCTAACTTCTCTGGTTTAAAAACGTTATTAACTTGGACAAAATTGCAAAGAGGAAAATAGTAAGCCATTTTAAATCATTAAAAAAAAATTCTATGCTTATTTTTTAAGTACACTTTTTGTAGATATCGATTTTTTGTGTCACTTTTGGGACCAGTTTTCAACGGGTGAATTTTTTTTTTGTAACCAGGTTGGCTTCCGTCCACCGCTTTTCTTTTCCAGGCTATTTAAGTACGCTTCTGGAGAAATTGAGGACTGGTTTGGACGGGAAATGATTGCGTGTTGATACCCTTCATTCCGAATGTAAAGGTACCTTTGGACACGTGATGAACATAAAAGGGCCCTGCTCTGGCTTTCACCGAAAATTAAAGGGAGCTTTCTCTTGCTTTTGAAGGGATTCAGAAAATGATTAAAAATCACTCCATTCTAAAACGGTCTCAAATAATTGAAGAACTTACATATGAATTGCAATTTGCAATAGTGAAAGTCAGAAAAAAAAAGCTGTCAAGCAATAAACTTTAAATGGAAAGGACGTCCTGCTGAGGAGAGAATTATGATTTAGTCCATCAAGTTTTTAAAGAAAGTGGATTTTAGGCACGAAAGGAAACGCCTAGTTTTAGGTAAAAAAAATGCTTAAAGTAGCTAGAAATTGTCGCTCAACTTTCTCTACTGCTTTCTCCCCTCAAAACTACCCTTAAACAAGGTACATTTTTTCGTTTGTATTCAAACAACAAGAAACAAATCACTTTTGTAGTTTCTTTTATTTGTTTTTTAAGTTCAAAATCCTTGATATACACCACTTCATTTGTGGTGGAGGCAGGAAGGAGCGAAAGTAGTGCGCTAGACAATATGGGAAAACCTTACTAAATAATAGTGGTAATTGCAAATCAGAAATAATAATTATCAAGATAACTAATGAATAATTATAATTAACCCTTGACTCGCTTTACTCTTTTCCAACATGGCAGAGGTCGTGGAAAAGGGAGACATTGATGGCGGGCAGCGATGGCCGAGACCAATAAAGAGAATAGAAGGGACCCTTAGCGATTGTTCATGTACAAAATGAAATAATTATTGTTAGTTTAAAACCCCTGGTCTTAACTATAACATCTAAATAATATTGGCGTTCCGGTTTGCTTTAGTATGATTTCACAATTGACGCTTTGGTTACGAAAGTAGCCCAAATTTAACGGAACATTGTCATTCAATTAACTACTTACCTTATAATTATTATTACTATTGGAATTACTTAATATTATTCAGCCTTAGGAGTTAACCGACTCTCCAGGTTCTCTTAAATACAGAGCGAATTCTTAAGTAAATCTACCAATTTTCCCTATTCGACTTCTAATGCCCGACGGTCCTTCTAGCGTGTTTAATTTACAGAACGCTATATTCAAAATTAATCAGTCTTTTTTTTAAACTTTTAACATTTTCTTCACCTTGGATGAGTCATCCAGTTCATTACGGGATTTAAAAACAGTAACAATTAGCTCCCATCGGAGATTCTCAGAAATCTGTCAAATAATGCTTATTCTCTAGGTCAAAATTGTACTGGGTTTCAAAATAATTGAAGTTTTGATTATTAGTTCATTAGCACTATGAAGTCTGAGACTCTGCGTCAAAATCCAAGACGAGAAGCTTCGTTTCCTCCGTCCCGTTCCGGCTCCCCACCGCACAGACCAATTTTGTTTCCGATGCTCGAATTCCTAAGGAGAAAAGAGAATAAACACATATAATTCCATGAATTAGTAATTTAAGCGAATCAGCTGTAAAGGAAATGAATGACTTACTCCAAACCACACCAGCGCTGCCACTCAATTGAACCAAGTTCCGAACAAATGCTCCTAAAACAGAATCGAACATCCATTAGCATAAACCCAGAGGAAAACAGTGTACTATATTACAAATTTACAAAGGGAAGAAAACCATTTCCGTCGACGACATACCTGTTTTAAGATCCCAGAGCTTGACGGTTCCGTCATCGGAAGACGTAATGACAAATTTCCTGATCAACTGAAGACATGTAACGGCACTAGAATGCTTATGAGGACCTGAATAAATAGGAATAGAATATACTCAGTAACAATATAATGACATTAGTAGTTAGAACCAATTTTTGAATATTAGTTAGTATACACATACCAGAAAGTGTAAGAAGACATTGGCCAGTGGTGATATCCCAAACTTTTACAGTAGAATCAGCGTTGCCCGAAACGAGAACGTTGCCGCGGAGCTCCATTCCCGAGGTGAGACTCTGATGTCCAGTGAGAATATGTTTACAAGTTCCGGTCTCTGCTTCCCATACACGAATCGTGGTGTCGAGAGAGCCGCTAATGATGTGAGTACCGTCAAACTACACAGAGGAAAGTTCGTCGGTGACTTTAGAAATAGTTCAATTAGATTCTATGAAATCTAAAATATTGTATGCGAAAATAATGCAGTAGTATCTCAATTAGGTTGAGATCTTACCTGAAGTGAATAGACCCGATTGGCGTGTCCTTGAAGTTGATGAAGACATGTTTCCCTTTCTGGATCCCATACCCTGACAACATAGTCGTAAGCACCAGAAACAACCACTTTTCCATTGTACTGAACACAGCGGACTGCGGCTATGTGTCCAACGAGAACATGGAGACATTCGCCAGTTTCCACGTCCCACATCCGCAAAGTAGCATCACGAGATCCACTAACAACTCTGAAAGGTAAACGACATGGGTTAATGTTACAAAAATTAAACATTCCATCTTCAGCCTTTCAAACACAAATTTACAAATCCAAACAAAACAATAGTAATAAGTTACTTACTTCTTGCCAAACAAACACATACACCGAACAGTTGAGGTATGACCGTAGAGGGTATAGGTGCAACGCCCAGTTTCGGCATTCCAAACTCTAAGTGTCCTGTCCGTACTTCCAGAGATTATTAAATTTCCTTGCATTTGAGAAGACCAAACGCCACCCGTATGACCTAAGAGGGTCTTGATTGCCTTTCCAGTCGAAATGGACCAAACTTTGAGAGTATTGTCATCTGATCCAGAAACGACTCTGCAAAAATCAAACGAGAAAATGATTTCAGAGCCAAGTCAATTTGAAAAAATTAGGAGTTTATAAACAGTTCGGAAGACTCCTTACCGATTTCCTGAGAATTGAAGACATGTTATGACATGATCGTCGTGTCCTTTGAGTACTTTGAGAGCACGAATTGGCCTCTGCCTCCAATTCATTTCGACGTTGTGATGATGTAGAAATGTTGATTTCCATTGACCGTGTACTCGCTCTGACATCGACTTCCGATGTGAAATCCTAAGGTTCAGTGGGTTGTAGCAGTTAATAAAAACGCACATAAATAGTTTGTCTAACATTCTTGAATAGGAAAATTAAAACTTACCCTCCTTCGTGGCACTTCTCTCTCCATAAAAGATTGTCATCGGCCAGAATTCTCCAGTACTGACATGTTTGAGCTGCTCTGAGAAGATCCTTAGGATCCAGGAATGATAATACATAAAGGGATAACTGCAAAGAGAATTGAGAAAACGTAAACATACATACAGTTATCTGAAATCACATTTCATAATTAGAGGAGATCTTACCTCTTTTGGCAAAAGAGATATGAAATCACGTTGAAACTGGGGCTCAATTACTTCCATCATGTGCCGTACTTGAAGAGGGTCACTGGAGTATATAAGTTCATTTATTGCTATCAGTCTCTCATTGTGGTTCCACCCCTAAAATGACACCAGAATTAATTGATAACTGTAATTCAATTACTCAGTAATTGAAGTAACTGAATTTAGTAATTATTACTGGATAATTGTGAAATAAACTAAAGGTAACGTACGTCAAAGATGCGGAGCCAGTCATCAATCTGTGGCGGAAGTGGAGCGTCTGCGTTTCTTACTGAGCGTGTAGTTGGAGTTGACGACCTCGGGCTAACGTAGCTGGTATCACTCCTCTCGGGGCTTTCCAGTACGGAACACGTACCACTACTAGGAGCACAAAAATAATATAAATAATATATATTTTGCACTTGCACTAAAATTAAGTAATGCCGTTTAGTACACTTACTCGTCCATAAAAGCGCTTTTTGCCGATTTCTTAGTGGGGAGTTCTTCTAAAGGTGGCACTGGAGGGTCACCTCTACGCTTCCGGGCCTGAAATTACAAGAAAAAACATTAAGTAACACAAAATGATTCTTTCGATTATTTTGCAGCTTATTTCAATCATGAAATATTTTACATTTTGCAGTAAGCTACTTCTAAGTATTCCAAAGACGAAGCCTAAGGCCAAATTCATTGAGAACTATGAGGTATATAATGGGACGTTTTTGTGGAATCCGATTGATTTACAAAAACTACTAATAGCATCCAAGCCACACACATCACACAAAGACGATACACATACGACATGGACATACATATCCTAAATGGATGTTTAGATTTCTGTGGACTTTAATTCATTTAGATTGGTCCCTTTCGAATAGAAATAACCGGCATTCTGGAAAGGACGAACCAAGTAGCGACCAGCGATTATGGTTTGAAAGCAGAGGTGTCGATGTAACATGCCCCGCTTCCAAAAATTATGCTAACCTAAGCTAAAAAAAATGGCTAACAGTAGCAGGATACGATTTTTCGAAAATAAATTTGTAAACGGATTGTTTCATACTGCAATGCCTAAAATTTGTCCAGGAATTTTGCAAGAATTCGTATCCTGTCGTTTCAAAGGCGGCGTCAATCGACTCAGGCTCCATACGTTCTTCAGACAGTCAGTGAGAGGGTCACGGTCACTTTTGGGATGCACTTCAAGTCGAATCCGTTCGCCAAAGGCGAGGTCACCACGGTCACCACAACCAACACGTTGTTTCAGAGGCTGGAGAGCAATGACTGGAGCCTTAGGCAAGTAATCCCGACGAAGGACTGGAGGAGGGGCACTTAGCGTACATTGTGGCTCCCTCATTGTACTATTTAATTTGGGACAACACGGGAGACAGTTTCCCATTCTGCGAAATCCTTCCACTAGATTAATTAACACAATCAATTGAGTTTGTAAAGTAATGTTTGTTTGTAGAGTAATTAAGAATGACACTTTTGGAAATGATGAGAGGAGTTGTTAACCTTTTGACGATCGAAGATGGACTGACCCGAAGGACCACTGATTGACTAAGTGCTCCCCTACCTGGACAAGAATGGACACGTTTGGACAGGACACCTTTTTGATCCATTCCTTACATTCTAATCTAATTGGTACTTAAGTAATTGAAACTAAATCATTGAATCCAATTGTCAAATTTTGTCCTGATTCCTAATCCGTCTACCTGGAAGCAATGACCCCCTCAAAATGGACCAATCAAAATCATTCTCTTTCCCTCCAATTAAAACCCCCCAAAATTACTCAAACAATTTCATTCTCAATCACAAAACAATCCAAATCAATTTCATTCATCTCAAGACAGCTGCTGACACTGAAGCGTAACAAATTTAACCTTGGTTAAAGGTCAACAATCATCGTTAATTAGTTAATTGATTAATCTTCTCGGACGCATTGTCAGGTACGGCATGGAAAGTGGTAACGATTTCGCAACCACTAAATTAAGTTCACCTTACATCGTTCGGTCCGCTCAATCAATCACTCAATTAATCAATATACTCTCAGACGATTAAGCGCATACATGACCTTTGAATGGACATAAATTGCCTGACACCCAACCCGTTCATGCTGCACTGGAAGCCGGTTGCATGCATGTGCATGCGCTGCATGGAATAAGCGGGGGCCCACACTTAACCAATTTATCGCTCAAAGGCTGAAAGCTAAATTTCGGATTGGAATTTCCAGGAATGATTTGTGATAGCCTCAGAACGATGGTGTCAATGAATGACGGTATCAGCGACAGTGAGACGAGCAGCCTGAGTTCTCAGCTCACTAATTGATTTAAAACGAATTTTAAGCTTTCTGTTTGTAGAATTCATTTTTTAACAAACAATTCTTGGTTACTGGCAATCCTCAATTTATAATTGAAATTTGCAGTCATTACTTCATTCATCTGAATCGCGTTCGCGATTTATATTTGCGTCAAGGATTAGGTCCGATTGATTGGGGGCCGTAAATGTATACTGTCGACAGAATGAAATGGAATGTTCAATCAGACTGAAATGGTAGCCCGAATGTTGGCAGTTGTCAGTCGACTTCTCAAACATGGCTCGGATGGCTAATGAATTGAAACAAATTCTGCTTTTTAAATTTAAATATTTCTAACGTAGTTTCAGCTTAATTATAATATTGCAATGCAATTTTCTAGTCACAAGTCACAACGCAAATTATTGACTAACTAACTACCTCTTGGCCATGCTGCTGAGCGAGAAACGAAGCGCCTTGACTGGTCATAAGGACATTTATAATGTCAATAGTACTGAATCCAGTACCCTCACTGAAGTAATTTTTTATATTTTTTAGGCTTACAGCAATTGAAGTGTAGGGCGTGTCAATCCCATCCGTCGTATTATCGTCCGTTTCGGGCTCGTCTTCGGCAGTGAGGGCCCCATCGTCGTCCTCGACTTCGACAAAGGTCGAATTCGCCGTAACCTCGTCATCATCGTGGAGCAGTGCCTGTTGATTAGTTTGCTGGACCACGGCACTCATTTGAGCTTTCAGATTGATACAGTAGCGGTGAGGCCCTTCTGGAGGAGACTTTGGAGTGGCTGACCTTTACAGTCACCGTAATTGGCCTTTGATTCAGTCGTGAGTCTGAGGAGCAGAACCCTTATTTTGTTTTTGTTTCAGTGTTGAAGTTCTCCATTGCCTAACAGAAACTGCACGAAGAGATGTTTGTCCGTGAATTTGTGAGTCTACCGTACCATACTGAATGCTCATATTAGATCCATTTCCAATACCTGACTGGCTCGGCTGGCTGGTGGTGATGGTGACGATCTCTCCCCTAAGATCAAGTAGAATAGAGCTCTTCTGTCCTCATCTGGCCTGTGGCTCACTCTGGCTTTACCAAGTGCTCGTAGCATGGAATCTACCTGAGAAAATTACATTTCGGCTCAATCTCAACCTCTCGACGTGGGAAAACTCTCTTTGAATTTGAATGAACTAGAAGTTTGTATGAGGGTCCTTGAAATCTGAGAAGGCCTTAGAAGAGCTCTTTGTCCCTTGTGCCCATGGTGAGGGCCGCCACTCGAGGCTATGAGAGCCACCGCTGCCACCACCGCCACTGCCACTGCAACTAACAGTAAAACTACAAATAATATTAATTTTAAGGGAGTGCCGGTTCGAGTTGATGCAATTCATGTCGAAGGGCTTCAGCGTACCAAGGATGACTACGTCCAGTCTCAACTCAAAGACCTATTTAAGGTCACAACGTTCGAAGACGTGAGTAGATGGATGCCTTTAATCTATCTAAAAGTATCTTCATACATGTAATAGAATTTCACGTTGACAATTTAGTTGATGGTGGTCTCAGCAGAAGTACGTCAGCGTCTCGAGAAATTGGAATGTTTTCGAGACATTGGTATACTCATCGATACCAACAAACGAGAGGGCGCTACATCGAATGGCTATGAGGTTTTTTAAATTATACAACCTGGAAGATATTCGGGTTTCTAAAATCTGACTGATAAATAGGTAACTTTTCGGGTGTCCGAGTATCGGAGGCTCGTTGGGGCGGTCAACACTATGGTCGGAGCCAATGACGGCTCCCTCACTTTTGCCGTGAAGTTACCAAATGTTGCCGGGAGGGGAGAAAGGGTTACCGTTGATCACACGATTGGGTCTGTGTATAACAAAACATCAACCCTCTCGTTTATGAAGCCGATACCAGGAGCTTGGAACTTGACGTAAATTTAATTACTCTTACTGTTGTTTTGCTTACAGTTTAGTTATGTCTTATTCGTAAAATTTTTAGCTCATTGGCATCTATTTTTCATACGGCAATTCCTAATACACTCTCCGGATACTTACTAACAGCAACCGGCGGACTTTTGGACTTAAGTTTTGAATCGGCGAGACATGTAAAAAATCCACGTTTAAATTGCCATGTTGAATCTGGTGATGCATTTGTGGAAATAAATTTTCAGGTTCGACATAGCCTTCAGTATGAAGGTTCTTGGCGAAATTTGGAAGCAAGTTCAAGAGCTACTTCATTCCCTGTGAGACTCCAAAGCGGCCATTCATTCAAATCAGCTCTACGTCATATTTTGACAGTGGACCATCGTGACGAACAAGTATTTCCGACGCGAGGAATTTTATTAAAACTTACTCAAGAGTTCGCTGGTCTCGGTGGGGATGCTGCATTTGTAAAGCACGATTCCGAATTGCAGCTGAATATTCCACTCCCATATGAAATGGTGAGATGTCTTTAGGTTAAATAAATATTCCAGAATTTTTTTTAAAAGTTTCGCTAAAGATTCAGCGTTTCTCAAATAGACAGTGCAAGGAAGTTTGAGGCTCGGAGTGCTCCGACCGCTGGATAATTCTGTTTTATCACACAACATCCACGATATGTTTTTCCTTGGAGGACCTTCAGGCACTGGCACGTTACGAGGTTTTAACATGAGAAGTATTGGTAGCAAAAGCGGTGGGAATTTCTTAGGCGGTCGTGTAAGTTTTGTAATGAATAATCTGTGAGTGTTTAAATGAGTTTTTAAGTTTGCGAATTAAGTACATTTTGTTTCTATAAATAGGCTTATTGGTCCTCTGGTCTAAATTTATATGCGCCATTACCGCTAGGAGTTGGAAGAGGTGGCTGGGGAGACTACTTTAGAACGCACGCCTTTGTTAATGTTGGTAACATTACCGAAGACAAATATAAGCGTAAGTATTGCCTTACGTTTATTTTTGTTAAAGATTATTCCTTCCTAATTAGAAGCCTAATTTGATTCTACCTTTATAGCTGAAGATTTCAGCGACACATGTCGAACTCTACTACATAACTTTAGAGCTGCCTATGGATTGGGGTTGGCACTTCGTCTAGGCCATTCAGCAAGAATAGAGCTAAATTATTGCTTCCCGTTGATGTTTTACAAAGGAGACTCTGTCGTACATGGAATTCAGCTCGGAATTGGCGTCGACTTTCTATGACGTTACTACGGAAGTCCTATACTAAACAGCTTAGTCGGTAAAAAGAAGTACCTTCGGAATTAAATCATTTAAATCTATAACAATGAATAACTTACTCAATCCAGTAAGAGTTCGTCACTATCCTACCTTTAAACGACATTTTATAATAACAGCTCAAATAATCCTTATTAGTTATTACGAAAAAGAAAAAAGAACGGCTCAATCAGTCAACTGAATAGGTAGACCATTTAAAATTACTGGTAGGCTTTCTTTGCTAATATCAATAGTTCTCGTGCCTCATTTCATTATTGCGCAATTCTTCAGTCCAGCTTTCAATAATTTTCAAGAATTCATACCGCTCACTGTCTGTAGCTTGTTCATAAAAATGAGCATATTCATCTACGAGGTCATCCAGCTCACTGTTGCTGTTTGCAGGTTGTTGATAGTTGTGAGCATTTGCAACTTCGGAAGTTGTGTCTGTGCGGTTACTGCTGCTGGAGTGCGATGATTTTTGTATTCCAGTTCCATGACCCAATGAGTATTCCGAATCCGTTTCCGTTTGGCTGCAGAGCCATGTTGCAACTTTCTCATTGTACGGCGGATTTTGCATTTGCTGAATCCTCTTGCGGACGTGGTGGTGATGGTGTTGCTGCTTTACTTGAATTCGCTTTGGATCACTAATGTAATCTAACAAGAAATAACAAAATACGATAATTTTGCGATTCACGAACGAGTCGAGTCAGTCATTTGACTTGTTCACTTACCCTTTGGGAACAAGTTTACGATTCTGTTGTTTCGAAAAATTCGTTTGCGTTTCTTCTCGTAATGGTAAATAGATCCAGCAGGTGGAAAACACAGTGGACCTCGAAAACGAACCTTTCCCTTGGGCCTGGACGTGGACATTCGCGGTCGGGGTGGTGCTAGCAGTTGGTCATTTGGGTCAATACGTTCAGGATTAGCCTTACCGTGGCCATTTGCCTTATCTGTTGGGCGCTTCAGAATTGCCGTCGATTTGTTCTGATATGGTGCAGCTAGTCCAGCTCCAGCATACAACGCTTCCAAAGGAGATGTATAGTGGTGACTTAGAGACGATTGATTATTAGTCGAGGACTGTTGCAGTAGGCCCTTGACATAATCGCTGTAGAAGCAGATCGGAGCGCCTAATTGATTCCATCTCTAAGACGCTGAATTTGGCAGAGATAAGGAAAATGTTACGTCTACTCACTGTGCAACCGATCTTCTGTTATACCGTAACACAGCCTTAATTTTCAGATGAACCTGAAATTAATCGTTGGTATTTATGTGTAGCTTAATTAACTTTAAAAGTTAGTTGACTGATATGAACATGTTTATTGTTGCTGGATTTTTTGGAAAGAGAATAGCGTCACTTTCCCTTTAAAATAACAGCTGATCGCGCTCCCGGCCGAGTTTGGAGGTACCGTAAAATCCCGAATAATTTCCTTAATTTTATTGTCTCAACAGGTGTGAAATAAATTGACCTTTATTGACCTTGACATTTAATCTAGAGGTATGTTTATGTCACGTAAATTGACATCGTAAGTGACATGGAGTACTTTTCAGTAAACCCAGAATTTTAGTTTGCCATTTTGCAAATGGAAGAATTGTTACGCTTGGAACCCTAACAGGAGAATACCGGAGAACGGAATTTGAATGGGACGATATGTCATTGTCAATTTGTTTTCTTATAAGAAAAAATCTTGTCAAAATAGGCTCGAGTGAGTCACAGGACAATCCTCTTTAGCTTTATATCAATTAGTTAATTATTTTGATAAATTTCAATTGATTGGAGTCATGAGTGAGTTGGTATGGGGTATTAAGAATGGAGATTTGGAGCAAGTGAGAAAGATCGTGGAGGGGAGGGTAAGCTGAAGGTTTCTCCAAATCGTCAAATCATAGAATTTTTGGTTGAAAATATAATTACTGATTAATAATTACAGGGCGTGAACCTCAACGATGCCATTGATGGGAGGCCGCCGCTGTTATATGGTAATTGGTCAAGATAACCTAACATGAATTACAAAGTTATGATTAATTAGCTAAGATAGGTTTACACGGTCTAACCTAGGCGGTCGGCGGTCCTAAACAGCTATGATTGATATGTTTTTAATTTGCTTTATGTCAGGTGCAACTGCAGCTTACTATTTTTTAATTACAAGTACGTAACAACCCGATGTAGACATAAGTTATCACGTGAAATCCAGGATCCACCGTACACAAACGAAAAATTGTGTTTAATTATTACAATCTAAAAGAGATTTAATTGTCCGACATTATTTATACATCATTCTGATAGCGTTACCTATCGTAAATGTGTAACTAAAAGATTTTGCTCGTTATATTAAAACTCGTTTTATTATTAGCGGCCGACTACGGACAAGCGGAAGTGGTTCAGTACCTCCTTCACAAAGGGGCGGATGTCAATGTATGGAATAAATCGAAAAGATCTTGATACAAATAATGTCGATATGTTTTATGTAGGCTTGTGACAAGCACGGTATCTCGGCGTTGCTGGCTGCTATTTGGGAGGGACACGTCGACTGCGTCAAGCTACTTTTAGCGAGCGTGAGTTTAAAAATTGTCAAATGAAAATTACGGATGTTTATTTAATGCCAAATTGACATCGAAATATAACTAAAACTGTCAAATAGGGTGCATCAAGGAGCGGTTCTACTCCTGATGGAACTCCATATTCTCAAGCTGCAGAGAGCGAGGAAATCAGGAAATTGTTACATTACTAGTAATTAGTCAAGTTTGCACTTGTAGTTTTAGTTTCCTTTGACCAAGAACTCACAATAATTTACTCGCTTTGGTCTCTTCCCGGCTTGTATTGTAATTTAACTCGTTGATAACGAAAAGTATTAATTGAATAATGATTTCATAAGTTGGAAATTAATATATTTTACGAATCAAATGACCCCGTTTAGTGTGGCGTTGCTTTAATTTAAAAAGTCAATCATTTTGTTAAGCTTTTTGTTTAAGTTCCATTCCTAGGGGCTTAGGAAAGCTTGGACTGAATAT
Organism: Bilobella aurantiaca; assembly: GCA_021029175.1. NCBI lineage: Eukaryota > Metazoa > Arthropoda > Collembola > Poduromorpha > Neanuridae > Bilobella > Bilobella aurantiaca. The sequence goes on from VYYI01000819.1 coordinate 17,513, forward strand.
AAATTTGCATTTGACAAGCCGACTTTTGTGAGCTACTCGACGACGACGCCTCTTGTATATTAGTTAGGGGGTATATACAAAGTGTTTCCTAAATCCCAAGAGATCGAATACACTTAATTACTGCGAAATTATTTAAGGAACACTGGATTTCGTAGTAGGATTGATGCCGAAGTTTTCCAAATGCTGCGTTTAGAAAACTAAAAGTCACATATATCCTCACCATAAACAAGTGCAGAGGGTTTATTCGTTCTGTTGGGGATCACTGTAGATTCGCCTCACTTTTCTGCAATAATTATTTTGTATAAATATTTCTACACGCAGAGTCACCCCGTGTTAGACGGTATTCTGAGCTAATTTCTCAGTTTAATTAGTAATTGTTGTTTTGTAATTAAATATACCCACTTCGAGGTTGTAATCTCGACTATTTATTGATGCAATTAACCTAACATCACCACTGGAAGATAAATTTCATGAGAACTCCAACAAGAACTTGTCATTCAATCAATTAATAGCAAACGACGACAACACAAATTATCATTGAATAAGGGTATATGGTCAATAATTGAAAATTTAATTCCTTTTAAAGGCAAAATATGTATAAAAAATTGTTTCGGAAATGTTTTCAAAATAAGCCGTATTTCATGGAGATCAGTAGGATTCGGGGGCTTCTGAAATTTCAGAATGGCTGGAATTCCTGGAGAAGTCATAATGTAATTCCTCTGTTCCAGTGCCCTCCAGCAAACATGCGACGAATTTGCTAATTTAAGTAAAGGTCAATTTATAATTGAAATATGCACTTAAATATGAAAAGCATCTTTTTTTTTCGACATTTGTCTGCCAATTCCTGGTTTCTAAGGATTAGGTCCGGAGTTCAAGTATTTGTAGCATTCGTATTTTCTGGGAAATAGGGAGACCCATAAAACAGCTGATGAGTAAGTTGCATGATGTTCTTTAATTTTGGAGCTCAATCTCTTGACCTCTTGACCTTTGAGCTCTCTTCATCCTGTAACTTCTCGATGTAAGTTCCTAGATTACGTATATGTATATATGTGTATGTATATAAGACGTATATGTATTAGGTCAATCTCGTGCTCGTCTAAATTAAAGTCTACGTGACTTGTAATTGATTTTGCAGCTTGGAATTTGCAAAAGCAATTACACCTAAAGGGGGACTTTTTAAGGTAGGTACGTTCATCTAATTTATTTTTAATTATTTACTTTTATTACAAACTAAACTCGGCGTCGAAAAAGCTCCGATTCCGGATACACATTGAACATTGTGTGACGTAATTGAACTTTTTTTTAATTGGATGTCTACTTAGAAACTACTTCTCAAATTGCAATTCATGCAGGATGAGCTGTATATTTAAATATGCATTAGAAGCAGCGACTAGAAATAGCACAATTCACTTGCAAAGGACAGTAAGTTAATTAAAAGTTTATTATTATCTGCGATACGTATGAGATGAATCTTGAGCGGTTTATTTCATAGTTCAGCGTATTTTGCAGTAACTCAAGGAGTAATCTCGTCTTTGATCTGAATAATGTTTCATCTGGCTTACACACCAGCGCTGCGAGAGACGCCGTTGTTCCTTTCAAGCTAGCGGAGATTGGCGAAGGAATTACTGAGGTTACTATAAAGCAATGGTAAGTCTGCTAAGGACATCTGATTTGAATTTAATTTAGGTGGACCTCGATTTAAGATCTCAAGAAAGGAGTGTTGATTTTTTAAGTATTGATCCTATCGCTGTCAATCGCTTAATTTGTTTGCTCTTCTTAGGTTTGTAAGAGAGGGAGATAGAGTAGCTAAGTTTGATCCAGTATGTGAAGTACACAGCGAAGATTCATCTGTAACTCTTAATTCAAGATACGACGGAATTGTTCGCAAGATTCATTATGCGTTGGAAGACGTTTCGCTTGTGGGAGAACCACTCGTGGATATTGAAATACTTGACAATACCGAAGGCGCAGCGCGTAAGTATGCTCCGAATTCATGAACATCGGGTTCATTGGTCGCTATTTACAAATTAGCAATTTTAAATCTAGGAAAGTTGAAACGAGAACCCGGAGATTCCGAACGCCTTAGGCTTCCACCATGGCTCAAAACTGAAATTCCGATAGGAAAGAATTTTGCACGATTAAAGGAAAATTTGCGTGGACTGAATCTTCACACCGTCTGCGAAGAAGCTAGGTGTCCAAATATAGGGGAATGCTGGGGCGGTGGGTCGGAAAACGTAGCAACGGCAACCATTATGGTATTAAAATCAGAAGACTTAACTAAATTCTTTTTTTTAGTTATATTCGTTTAAAATTAAGTTATAATTATGCAATTACTCAGTTGATGGGTGATACATGTACACGGGGATGCCGATTTTGCTCAGTGAAAACGTCCAGAGCTCCCCCACCGCTTGATACCAAGGAACCAGAAAATACGTCGAAAGCAATCAAAGCTTGGGGCCTAGACTACATAGTACTAACGTCTGTAGATCGCGACGACTTGGCGGATGGCGGTTCTGAACACGTTGCAGAAACGGTTAGACATTTAAAACGGGATGTGCCAAAGTTACTAGTGGAAGTCCTATCTCCTGATTTCCGTGGGAACTTGGACCATGTTTCCGTCGTAGTTAATTCTGGTCTTGACGTATTTGCGCATAATATCGAAACCGTGGAGCGTCTTACCCCGTTCGTCAGAGACCCCCGTGCAAAATACAGGTAAAACATCATTAGAGAACTTAGCATTTGACCTTGTGAATGCGTTTCCTTTTCGTTTCATGTTTTCTTGTGTGTCCTTTAGGCAAACTATGGGCGTACTGAAGCATGCCAAAGAAGTCAAACCGAATCTAGTTACTAAAACTTCCATTATGTTGGGCCTTGGAGAATCGGACGAGGAAATTCTCCAAACTATGAAAGGTGAATTTTCATTATTTTCTAGGCAATGCCCAACTCATCATCTTGGACATCACAATTCTCCGGATGAAGGTGTTAAGGTCACTGATATTGTTGTTTATACAAATAGACCTTCGAAGCGTGGGCGTAGACTGTCTCACTCTGGGTCAGTATATGCAACCAACAAAGAGGCACTTGAAGGTCGTGGAATACGTCACACCGGAAAAGTTTTCATATTGGGGGAAAATGGGAGACGAACTCGGTTTCCTGTACACAGCCAGCGGTCCTCTTGTTCGCAGTTCATATAAAGCCGGAGAATTCTTCATTACTAAGATACTCAGACAAAAGGGAGGAGCTCAGGCAGAAGCGAATGATAATAAATATTGAGTAAAAAGTTGTAAAATTCGTCAGCGTTTACACTGACAGTAAAGTAGAGTATTGTTAATTTTACTAGACGTGATTGATAGCTTACTAGCCGATTTCCAGAATCATACTAAAATACATCTTAATTTTCTGTAAATTCGACACAAGGTGACGAAGGCTTCCTTGTACCTGGTCACAAGCATAATTTATCGGAATCGGGCGTATTTTTTTAAACATAGTTTAATTTATTCAGAAGGATAACAAATGAAATGCATAACGTGAGTTAACGAATTAATTTCAAACCCATAGGTCCTATGCCAAATGTTCTAACCCTAATATTCTTAGAAAAAGATGCTTCTGCTTGGCCCTAAATGAGTGACTTCATATCAAATACTAATTAATTAACTAAAATGTTTGATGTTTGTTCAAAAACTAAAAATTACCATTTGCTGCCATATCCTCTGGTCGAGTAAGTGAACATTGTACTTTCTACATTATTATTTAGACAACAAATAGCATAAGCGAGGTGAAGGAAAAGTCGCGTAAGGCAGTTTTACCTCTCAAATGCTACTTTCCTAATTCAATTAAATGGGTAGCCTACAAAATAAGTTAAGTTATTCCGCTCACTAAAGATGTTCATGACTCGGCCGAGGGCTGAATAGTACGTTGTAGGTTTCTTGTTCATTCTTTGGTGAATTAGTGCTTTACTTTATTTTTGATGATCAGTTATTGACGAATTAATCGGCTCGCTGACTTCGCTTCTTTGGCATTGGAGCTGCCTAAATATTAATTAAAGCATGTCATCATATAAATTATACATATATAATATAATACGTATTATATATGTAATATTAAATGCATAAAACAAAATTTTTTAGATTTGAAATTCAACAAGAGCTTCATGAAAGATGAAAGGATCGAAACCATTAATAATTAAATTAATTTAATAGATGTACATATAAATAATTGAAATATACAGATTTACAAAGCGTAAACTGCAAAGCCTAATTTGTAATTGCAATTTCAAAAATTATGACGATCTCTTGGTTAAATTCGTACTAATTACGAATAAAAAAAAATGCAATCATGTAATTGTGGGGAATCGTGGAATTTAGAATTGGTCGGTCTACCTTAATCAATCTGAATCTCATTTTGACTAAAACGTAGTTTTTTTCCCCATACCTTTGCTTCCGTCTTCCCTTCGTTGTCCGAGTCCGTGGTGCCCGTGCTGTCTTCATTGAAGTCCGAAACTTCATCGCTTTCTGACTCCTGGCCATCTCCCATGGCTCCCGTGTCAAGTTCAAGATTCTCCTTCGCCGGGAGACCACGACCAGACGACGAAAGACGAGTTTGCTTGGCCAACTCCACCTTTTCTTCCGGAACGTCATCTGTCGCTTCCAATTCTGGCTCATCGTCTTTCACGTATTCATCAGTCTTTTTGTTTAGAGCGTTCTCTCGCTTTTCCTATCATCATTCAATATTACCACTACGAAACACCCGGTAGCTTAATCGTGGTGAACTAAATACCTGACTACTACTGCCACAGCAAAATGTGAGAATGAGCACTAGGGGTAAGGCAATCACGACCAAATACACTGCCCAAAGCCAGGGATGGGCATTAGTGTAGTTGAATGTACGACTAAAAACACTCTCCTAAAATTCATAGAATTCAAATTCATCAATTACCACAATATACAGAGTCCACAAGTAGAAAACATAACACAAGATTGGGATTGTAGCATATACAGTGTATACAAGCCACGCTCCAGGGTGGTAATTAATTTTCCTCATCAATTTCCCATAAAAAGATTTCTGTTTCAGGCAAAATTAGTACAGGAGACACAAATTAATCATTTCAAGCCGCTTACCGACTCCTTGTCCAAAATACTTCGCTTGAGATCATACGTCCGGGCAACCCAATCTCCGAGAACTTTCTCATCGTCAGTGACGATGAAGTTGTCAAAGAGAAGGAGATCAGTCATCGCCCAAATTTCAATTCCAACAGCACCCTAATCAATTGTTTAACAATCAATCCCGGACCTTTTCTCGAATAAAATGAATGGCTTACAATCGGTGTCATCTTGAACGGTTCTTTGTCCTCGAAATAACCAGGATTGGGTATCATTCGTGGCGACCATTTTCCTTTGTACTCTGGATTTGGAATCATTGGTTGCTTCCATATGCCTAAACGGAGTACCATCCATTTTTAACCACTTCCAATTGTCAAGTTTGCAAATTTTAGTACAACGAAAAACGGGAGCTGGGTCGTGTTTTCGTACTAATTTCTTTTTTACCTTTAAATTCTGGGTTAGGAACTTGAGCAGGAGTCCAAGTGCCACATCCTGGAGCGTCAGCACAAGCAGGGTTATTTAGTTTAGGGGGCTCCCATTCACCATCCATGCTTTCATCCCAGTCCTCTGGTTTCTTTGCATTCAGATCTGGAATCATAGAACTGAAAAAGACAGAAGCAATGTTAGAATAGTTTTAAATCCAATCATCGTAATCATTAATTAGCAATTTGGATATGTAATTTGAACAATAACCTCTTCATCCTCCAGCCAACCAAGCGGCATTATGGATTTCGGGTCACGAATCATGGCGGGTATTTCTTCGTCCCAGTCATCTGGCTTTCTACTCGTTACATCCGGAATCTTTTCGCGATCATCCCATGAAGCAGGCTTGGTATCGTGCTCATCAGCAATTTCAGCAACAGGGTTGACCGGCGGGGTCATGTCTTCCAACAAACTTCCGCTATTTACAAGGTTCCCATCCACATAGATTTGGAAACTATTATCCGGGAACTGGCGTAAAACAGAAAACAGAGGTTAGCACGTATGATACAGCAAAATAATTAATGTTGTGAATGAATGCTGATTGTGAATTCATGAATAAACAAACCAGCTTCAGAAGATAGGAGTGTGGCTTATTTGTCGGTATAAGAGTCCTCGAGACGGTTGGACGGTTTGGCTGCATGCTTCTCTTCAAATTCGCCAGTAATCGGGTTTTTGTGACGGAAAATAAAATGGAGCTGAATACATAAACACATGATTACTGACAAGTCCAATCTCTGGGAAATGTCACAATTTAAACAAAATTACTTTGTAGTCATTTCCGCACTTGTCTGGCCCAAACATAATCGTGTACGGAGACTTATTGGTAAACTTCTCTAAATCCAAGTTTTCAGTGTGGGATAGTAATTTGATGTAAGCACCCCCGCAGTCCATTCCACTTTGAAATGTAACCTCGTACTGGACAAAGAGAGGCTTTGACGTAAACTTGAATGGTCGGCTCAGTTTAGCAGAAATCGCTGCGTGCTTGGCCTTTGACTTGAGAACTAAGGCCCGATCATTGTCAAAGATAATCTTCTGCGGTAGTTGAAAGTTCCACAAGCCGTCATAGAATTTCGATCCTTGCTGGTCTTCCTTCTGAGCTCGCGACACGATCCACTTCTTCTTTGCCGAGTCAAGATCGTCAAAATTCTCAAAAAAGTAGACAGAGGACGAATCCATCGGTTCAGGACTCGTATAATCGTGGACAACGCTTTCAGTGAACTCCTCCTCGCTCTCATTCTCAACCTAAACAGACATGAATTCAAATTTTAGCAAATTTTAGCAAATTTAAACAATCTCAATTAAATATACCTCAGCTTCAGACTCCTCCTCTGCACTGGCATAAGCCATTTGAGTCGGGAAAATGCCTACAAGTTGTGAAAACAGAAGTACACACAACACCACGCGTAACGTTGGCTTCGCCATTGCAGGAGCGAGCCTGGAAAGACCTACAGAGGCAGAAAGTTAGGGCACATGAATCGTGATAACTCATAAATCACCGACAACAAATTAATGATAAACAATTCAACATTAATGTTTTCCGAGATCTTGTGTTCTACACTGCACCTTCATGTAAATCGTGTGAAATTTTAATATGCTTTTTCATTTTTTTAAGTGTAGCTTGTACATAAACCAAGAGGGGATGCGTCTCCGGGATCATTCAGCAAATTACAGTTATATTTTAGAACTTCCGACGAGTAAAACTAGACTATATTTATGACAACCGACGCTAACCTCGACAAGGCTGTCCTAATGAATCATTGAACGAAAAATGAATCATATGCTGTTGTCAATGGACCACGACAAACTCTTGTTCTAAAAAACCTAAGATTTAGGCAACTTGACCTTTGACCAGGTCATGGTCAAGTGCTTGGAAACACTTACAGATTCCATTTTTGATAAGCAGGAGCCGATTTAGTTTTAAAATGGAGAAACGAATACTGGAATGTTTATGTTATATTATTTTTGGTCTTGTGCATAAGGTCAATTACCTGTAATGGTTGGTTGGCTCTGGTTAATTGCCAATACTTAATTAATGAGTGCTTAAGCTGGGATAAGTGACGTGTCGTGCGGTGTGTTGTCCTTGTCCAGACAGGCCGAGAGGAAGGATCAATTAGGACTGCAGAAACTTCCAGAATAGGAGCAGACGAAGATGAGTGGGGAAACTCCACGAG